>JAOWBP010004554.1:102986-116357 GCA_028571105.1 Tragopan temminckii | reverse complement strand
CTGAGAGCTGCTTTTCTCTGTGCTCCGTGATGGCCCATTCCACAGAGTGTAACCCTCCTCTTTGCAGAGATCATCCCTTGGCTTTGCTGTGGGCTTGTGAGAGCTAAAGTGTGAGGTTGCAGCAGAGTTGGAGCTTCTTCTGCATAGCAACAGTAGAAACGCAGCTTTCTGAGTCCTGGTGCTTCTGGTCCAGGGCAGTGGTGTCCAAAGCCTAACATTTTTTGTTTGATGAGTTAGAAACTTCAGAAGGAGCAGAAGCAGAGAATACTAGTTGCCTTATAATGTGTGTTTTGTGGCCAGTTTCCTGTGTGTGTGTGTGTGTGCTGTGGACAGCTGTCCTCAGTAAATTCAGCTCATTCTCTGTGCTGACACCTTCCCCTTTGAGGTGAGGGCAATCCAGGGACTTTGTTCTCTGTGTAGATTCTTTGTCTCCCGGACATGAAGGTTTTACTACTGGAGACCATTATTATGGAGACATCTATCTTGCTGTCAAAACTGGTTGAAATACGCTGGCAGGGTCTGTTTGCAGACAGATGGCTGTATACCCATACATTGAGAACATGATTGCAAAAACTGCTATACTGGAGGAAAGCAGGCCAAGAAAGAAAGCATTTCTGGATGAAAGTTTTCTTGAGGGTTTGTGATATATTATTCTTTTCAGCTTGCCTACTGTGGTGGCCTCTGTGGAGACCACAAATCAGCCACACGTGCATGGCTGGAGTGTCCTAAAATGGCATTTCTCCTTTCTGGGTTTTTTGTTAGACTCTGAGCAGGAGCATGAGGTCCTTTTTCTGTTCCTCAACAGAAGGTAAGAGAGAGGAATGCAGAGTTTTCAGAGAGGGGTACACAATACGGATAAGGCACAGCACAATGGTTCACCACCAGCCCACCACTGCCCTGCCAGTCCCTGAGCAACGGCAGCCCACCTGGCCACTTGCCCCATGTTTATTGTTCTGCCTGATGCCATATGGTTTGGGATATCCCTTCAGCCAGTTTGGATCAGCTGTTCTAGTTGTGTCCCCTCCCACCTGTTTATGCGCGGGGCAGGGGCAGCTCATTTGGCAGATCCCCAAGTGTTGACTAACCAGGTGGTTTAGTCAATGTACCCTATTGTCTGAATGTCTCAGCACTCTGCTCTCAGTGTAGTGTTTAACAGTCCACTGTATCATTAGATTTTACTGGAGGCTGGTGTGTGACAGGGGATGTGATGTACCCACACAATGCCGTGCTCTTTAGCCCAGACATTTATGAGGTTGCTTTGGAAATGAGTCCTGCTGTGTAGTTCAGTTCTTTCTCGGGTTCTGTGTTGCCAGAAGACTTGTTTTCAAAGGCCAGGATAGTTTTTCAGGCATTGGCATTAGGGCATGGAAAAGATTTCCCACTGTCCAGTGGTTGCTTCCACCACTGTGAGCACATGATACTTGCCTTGGTGGGTTTGTGGTACTGTGTCAGCCTCCATTCTCAATTAGACTTCCTCACTGGCCATATGGGACTATTAAAATTTAAAGAGTGACTGAATCTCGTTGATTACTCGTTGTATCTCCAGTCAGCTAATGGATGAGAATGGGGGACTGTTGATTGGTGCAGTATTGTTGCCAGTGGATTGTTGTGGCAGCAGTCATTATTTTTTTTTCACGTCCCTCGCCAAGTTCAGTTCCGCCTGTTCCAGTCATTATCTGCTGTTTTTCAACCGTCAGCCACCCCAGAGCAGAAGGGTCATTCTGGCTGGGCAAAATGAACAGATGTTTAATCTCCGTGTCCAGGGCAGCTACACCAAAAGCCCACTGTTAGCCTTTCGGGTCCTTAAAGGATGCATGGAGCCTCTGGGCCAGTCACAATGGAGTGCTTTTACCAATCCTTCCCAGTTAGGCTCGCTTTGGCATCCAGTACAGTTAGCTCTTGGGATCCTCTTGTCACTCCAGAAATACAGTTGGGTTCTGTCCCTGTTTAGTTTGATGGCATTACAGTACATTGTGTACTGGTGTCTACTCAAGCCTTGCACTCCTGTGTCTGATGTGCCAGACCACTGAAACCACATAGTTCGATAAATCCCTTTCCTCTGTCTGGCCAGAGGAAGGGTCCCTCAGGTTCCTCTTCATCATATTTGAAAAATCGTGGCTGTCAGGTGAAGTCCCTGCTAATTGGAAAAAGGGAAACATCACTTTGATTTACAAGAAAGGGAGTAAGGAAGAGCCAGGGAACTACCAGCTGGTGAACCTCATGTCTGTGCCTGTGAAGATCACAGAGCAGATCCTCCTGGAAGAGATATTCAGGCAAATGAGGAGGTGATCCAAGACAGCCAGCACTGCTACACCAAGTGCAGATTGTGCCTGACCAATCTAGTGGCCTTCTGTGGTGGAGTGATGGCATCGGTGGACAAAGGAGGGGCAGCTGATGTTGTCTACCTGGTCTTGTGCAAGGCCTTTGACATGGTCCTGCACCACGTCCTTATATCTAGTGAGGTTCAACAAGGCCAAGTGCAAAGTGTTGCACTTGGGTCGAGGCAACCCCAGATATGAGTACAGACTGGGAGAAGAACTCATTGAGAGCAGCCCTGTGGAGAAGGACTTGGGGGTCCTGGTGGGTGAAAAACTGGACATGAGCCAGCCATGCGTGCTTGCGGCCCGGAAGGCCAACAGTGTTCTGGGCTGCAGCAACAGAGGGGGGCAGTAGGAAGAGGGAGGGGGTTGTCCTCCTCTGCTCTGTGTTCGTGAGGCCCCATCTGCAGTACTGCACCCAGGCCTGGGGCCCCCAGCACAGGAAGGACGTGGAGGCGGAATTATTGGAGCTGTTCCAGAGGAGGGCCATGAAGATTATCAGAGGGCTGGAGCATCTTTCCTATGAAGATAGGTTGAGGGAGCTGGGCTTGCTTAGCCTGGAGAAGAGAAGGCTGAGGGGAGACCTCACTGCAGTCTTCCAGTGCTTGAAGGGAACTTATAAGCAGGGGGGGACCAAATTTTTACATGGTCTGATAGTGACAGGACTGGCTTTAAATTAAAAAGGGGGAGATTTAGATTAGATGTCTGGGGAAATGTTTTACTCAGGGGGTGATGAGGTGCTCGAACATGTTGCCCTGGGAGGTTTTGGATGCCCCATCTCTGGAGGTATTCAAGGCCAGGTTGGGTGGCATCCTGGGCAGCCTGATCTGGAGCTTAGCAATCCTGCCTGTAGCAGGGGATTGGAATGAGATGATCATTAAGGTCCCCTTCAACCTAAGACATTTTATGGTTCTAGTTGGAGTAGCCATTATTTAATTACATGTAATAATGTAATAAATGTAAATAAATGTAAACCAGAAGTCCCTTCATTAAGATCAGAAGTATGTTTAGCCCTTCATTCTGTCTGGGGAGCTGCTTAACAGAAACTGGAGCAGTTGTTTTCCTCTTTTGGCTGTTGTGTTATTCTTGCAACTCACACACATGTCCTGCTAGCTTCAAAGTAGATTTTTTTCTTTCCCCTTCCTCATGTTTTCCACATGATCATGCAGATAAAACCACAGAGTGGCATTTGACATGTACCCACTATATCCTCTGTCGTGAGCAGAGAAACTTTTCCTCCTAGTAGATGAGACACTAGACTGTACAGGTGGGAAGGAGCAACTCTTTGAGTTGCTGGACCCTTCGGGCAGTTTCCTCACAGCCAAGATGCAGACCCATTGGGAAAGGAGAAGTTTTCTTTGTGTTACCAGAGCTGGATGACCACTGTGTGCACCATTGGTTCCTCTCCATCTTTCCAGCGTGCTGGCATATGATGATTGATCCATACAAATTTCTGTCTCAATGACTGCATGCACGGGCTTCGTCTGGATCTTTGGTTACCTGCTTGTTATCCAGGTGACCACAAATCTCTTCCAGCACAGCTCATGTGCACAGCAGACCATATGGAGGTGCTGGATACCTTTTTTTCATGGTGGTCCACTTGCCTAGGTGACATACATCATCTTCTTTGAAGGAATTTGATGCCCGACAGGAGTCACCTCCAGAGGCTGATGGCTTGTAGGCCTTTCCCAATCCCCTTGCCAGTGTCCTCTTCCTTAGAGAGGGATTCCAGCTGCATGGCTTCCCTGCATGGCTAATAGTCCTGTTATCCTCACATTGGAGTAACCAGGAGACAACGTTCTTGCCTGGATGACGGCTGAAATCCTTAGGGATAGGAATTGGGTAGTTTCTGACTCATTTGAGTTTTGTCTCTTCCTCCTCCTGTTCTTGTGATGGCCCCACTGCAGAGGATCCTGCCTCTTCCAGTTCTTCATCTTGGTACCTGCTAGGAGAAGCTGCTTCTTCCCCTACTAAGTCTGCTGACTTCTGCTTCGGTTGTTTTCTCTTGATAAAGCAGTGACTGATACTGTGGAGGTCAGGCTCTCTGGTTCAGCCACCATCCCTGTAGGGAAGGTTGTGTTAGCCACAGTGTCTGTCAGCAGAGATGGATTAGCTGCAGGGCTTGAATTAGCTGTGGTGTCTGTGGTGGAAGTTGGACTAATGTTGAGTATGGCTCAGTAGGCAGAGGCCAAGCCCCAGCACGTTTGTCCTGGTTTTGTCTGGGACAGAGTCGACTTTCTTCAGAGTGTCTGATATGATGCTGTGTTTTGGGTTTAGGAGAAAAGAACAGTGTTGATAACACAGCAGTATTTTAGTTATTGCTAAGCAGTACTGTACAGAGCCAAGGAAGTTTCAGCTGCTCGTACTGTCCTGCCAGCAAGGAACTGGGGGTCACGGTGCTGAAAGGGGACAAAACCAGGACAGCTGACCTAAACTTGCCAAAGCGATGATCCATACCATACAGTATCATGCTGGAAATTGGAGCGTTGGCCATTGGGGGTGGAACTGGGGAGAGGGGCTACTGGTGCCTGACGGCTGCCTTGGCATTGGTCAGTAGGTGGTGAACAATTGCTTGTAAATACATACAAGGAGCGCTTTCTTTTATGATGTGGGCAGAAAACATCAGAGGCAGATGTTGGTGGGATGGCAGTAGAAGTTGAACCTTCCCACCGTTCCGTTCCGTTTTGTTGCGATATGACAGATGGCAGCAGAGGGGCAGACTGACAGCATGGCATCTGACATGGGAGTGCAAAAGTGTGGAAGTGAACTCCTTGTGGAAAAGAAGTGTAGCCATTGCCATTCATCAGCATTTGCTGAATGTTTATGAATACCAAACAGTGGATGCTGGCACGGTGAAGCAAGTGGGTGGTTAATTTCAGCAGTGGCAACAGTGGCAGTGGGGTACCTCTGCTGGTGCAGATTTATAGGAGCACAGCATGCAAGCTCTTGTTCATTGCTGGCAAAAATGTGTAGTAAAGTCTGCTGAAAAGGAATATTTTGTAGCTGAGAATGTGTTCTGTCAAATACTGCTATTTGTACCTGTTGTAGTTTCCTTGGAAATAAATAGGAGGCATTGCTTTTGGAGCACTTCTCGTATATATGTATTATTATTGTCATTACTATTATTTCTCTCTTCCTTTTCTATTTTAGTAAATAGTTTTTATCTCAGCCTACAAGTTCTACTTTTTTTCTTTCTGATTTTCTCCCCTTCCCCTCTGGCTGTGTGGTGCTGAGCTTGCTGCTGGGTTAAACCACAACAATGCTGCTGTGATGCAGACATTTTTACAGTTTTTCGATATTTTGCACTTGTTCAGATACGAAGTTCCAAAGCACTGGCAGTGTGCCAGTGACCCGAAATGCCTGCCCATACGATCTCACACACCCTTCCACTTGTAACTAGCCTGCTTCAGGACAGGTCTCTCCATGAACAGGTTGCCCAAGGAGGTTGTGGATGCCCCATCCCTGGAGGCATTCAAGGCCAGGCTGGATGTGGCTCTGAGTGGCCTGGTCTGGTGGTTGGTGACCCTGCACATAGCAGGGGGTTGGAACTAGATGATCATTGTGGTCCTTTTCAACCCAGGCCATTCTATGATTCTATGATGATTCTATGATTCTGTGATATTCTTAAATAGTTCTTTAACCTTAGATAGAACCTGAAACACACTCTGGAGACATAGCAGTAATTTGCTTGTTTGACCATTTCAAAGGTATTCAAAATTCTCAAGCACTGTTGTAACTAGCCTGGAGGAGAAGAGGAAGGTGGAAGAGAATGAAGAGATGTCCTCTGCAGATTCACTCCCTGTGGAGGAAAGGTAGAAAATGTACTTGGTCATAGTTTCACAAAATAATTTCTGAAGTACGAGAATGCAGCAGTGCTGAGTACAAGTACCAGATTAGGTTCATGGTCACTGTAACATAAGCAGATGTTATATACAAACTGAGGAAGACAAAACCGAACTTAAGCCAGCTCTCAGAGATAGAGGCAGGTAGAAAGCGGTTACATAGAAAACCTTGTGAGCAAATAAATCAATGTTAACAGCAAAGAAATCTGTGTTGTAATTGGCAACTGTGAAATGAATATGGTACTTACAGCAAATTACAAACGTATTTTTTCTAACACACTCAGGTTAGATCTGTTGTTATTGCGATCTGTGGGGCTGCATGTTGGGTGCCAGTGGAGTTGTTGTTGTAGTGGGCATCTCAGCACCACAGAGCCGATGGCCCACTTTCCCCACAGTGAGATAGGGATGTGAGAAACATGCTCAAGATCAAAAATTTCTAATCAGGCAAAGATCTCAGTGAAGAGCAGTTTATTCATTATTGCAGTAATGGGCACACACCCCCTACTGACAAAGGAGAAATTGCACTCGTCAGTGAAATCCATCCTGTTATGTACCCTGGGTCCAACGCAGGTAAAGCCTCTCTTGGCACTCACTGGTTGAGCGTCTCAAGCTCACAACCTTCCGATGCTGTTGCTACCTTACATTTTCATACAATGTCTGTTTCCAACCCATTGTTCTTAGGTATGTTCTGTACTTTTTATGGCAACAGGAGGACAGAAGTCTCAAGAATTAGCACACTCGTTCTGTCCTGTATCAGAACCTCCCCTACCCTAATGCCTGTGCCAATTCTTCCCGGGTCAGAACGTCCCAGTCTCAACTTTACTCTGTTCAGGAGTTGCCTTTGTGAAAGGCAACTTATCCTGTGCTACATACAGAAATACTGGAAACTTCCACTGCAAAAACATGATCTACCTCTCACAGGAAAGAGACTGAAGGAAGAAAAAAGTAAAACTCTTGGATAAAGACATAATAATAGGAAGGAAAAAGGAGGAAAAGTAATAATAATAATAAAAACAAAAAAAAAGCAAAAAGAAAAGAATACACAAAAGGAATGATGCACAGTGCAGTTGCTCACCACGCACTGACCAGTGCCAAGCCAGCAGCAGCCCCCCCCCCCCCAGACTCACCCCAATTTTCAGCATGATGCTGTGTGATACTGATCATCTCTTTGGCAACCTTAGGTCAGATGTCCTGGTTCTGTCCCCTCCCAGCTCCTTCTGACTCCTCTTCAGCTCCTTGCTGGCAAGACAGCAGGAAAAGCTGAAATGTCCTTGAGCATTGCTAGTGAATAAATAAAACATTGGTATGCTATCAGTGTCGTTCTCATCCTACATCCAAATCACAGCACCAGACCAGCTACTATAAAGAAAATAAACCATCAGCCAAAACCAGGACACCATAAAAAAAATATATGTGGGTCACTCCAAAAGCAATGCCTCCTATTTATTTCAACAGAAACTGCAACAAAGAGCACAGTGACACTGTTTGATTGAGCAAGTTCTCAGCTACAAAGCACTATTTTTCAACATGGTCACTACCATTAGCTATGTATTTTTGCCAGTGATGCACAAGAGCCTGCATTCTGTGATCATAAAAATCCGCACCAGTGGAGGTGACCCAATGCGGCTGTTGCCACTGCTGAAATGAATGTTAGACTGATGTGTCACAGCTGTGGGCCTCCCTGACATCTGACAGAGGTCCCACTCAGAAAGAAGAGCTGTCCAAAGGGCTGTGTGCCAGTGCCTTTGCTCCTGCTGCAACAGTGATGCTAGGTCTGCATAGCTGTTGCTGTGATCCTACTTATTCTCTTTTCTCCCTTTTTATTTCTTTGGATGTTCCCCATCTGAGGTATTTCACAGAAGGTTGAGCTTTTGGGGGCTTTTCTGCCAGCGTTTTGAAAGGTGTGAGTTGCAAACACTGTCTCCAACCCTATTTCTCACTCCTTTGGAGGTGAGGAAGGAACTCGTCAGCCTGTCTGTTGTTTGGTGCCAACTCTCCTTCCACTATTGCGGCTCCTGGACATTATGGGACAGTGAACCAGAGCAGTACTGTGTTATTTGTGCAGGCAGTATCTCAGAAATAGTGTATTAAAAGTTTAACCATAGTTAATGTGAGCAGTGTTGGTGGTAGGTTGCTGTCTAATACTGTGGAAGCCCATGAGGAATGGTAGGAGATCTCTGTGAGCTGCTGGATTTCAGCTATGGCAATGATGTGTTTACAAATCCACACCAATAGTGTTCTCATTAGACATTTGGCCTTGGAGTAGCTTTTGGCCTGGCCTGTGATGTCCGAGGAGGGGAGCAAGTACTGAGCCATGATGGACAGGTCCAGCTGAGAACTCAGATCACCAGACAAGGCCATGCAGGAGATCCACCTGCGGGCTAAGTTCTGTGGCTACCAGGAAAGCCCGAGGTCAATCCAGGCTCCAGACCAGCAGGGGATGGTCCACCCTCCGCCACCCCCACCGCATGCCTTGCCTGCTCCTTGAAGTTCATGACTGGATGGATTGAACATCACCGATATTGTGAGAAATTCAGTTGCATGCAGTGGATATTCCTCCTGATTAAGTCTTGTTTGTGAAATATTCTCTTATAGCCAGTTAGAAGAAAATCAAGAGTCACTGCACAGTTGGAGAACTGAAAGGTGAACTTCAGAGACCTCTTTCTTCTCCAGTGTAGGGTTCACCAAGCCCAAGTCATGGTCTGCATCTGGATGGTATAGACCTCAGAGCCAGGAGCAGCATTGCTTGTACTGAACCTGCTGCACTCATCCCTTCTTATGGTTGTGCCAGGTAAGATAAAAACCTTGATGTTCGCAGGCTGGGATCATATAAAATGGGATCATATAAAATGGGATCATAGAACATGGGGTTTACTAGGTCATGTTGTGACTTTCATGATCTTCTCAGTTGGGATAAATGGGCCTTTAATACATCTTAGAGAAATCCCCCTGGACGGTGGTGGAAAGGGAAGGACCATTTTCCATGGTCTCTTTCTCGCTCCTTTGTTGTGTTGATACTACCAACTTGATTTCTTTCTTGCTGGCTTCCAGTGTCTTGCTCTGTGCCCACGCAAGGTGATGGATGGCAGAGCAGAGATGGAGGTTGTGAGAACCATGAAGGGAAATGCTGCTGGGGAGGTCAGTGTTCATGTGGTCACCACTGAGAGCACTGTGCAGAGCACCCACCTGCCAACGACTGCCTTCATCTTACCAGGTATGCGGTCTGATGTTTGGATGGTCCTTTGTAGAGCCAGGAGCTGGGATATTCTATGATTCTATGGTTGTTCTGTCTCACTGAGCTTCCCCAGCTCTAGCACCACGCATTGATATGTATCACACTTCTTGTATGTCTGTGATTCTCCCAAACCTTGGGAGGCAAGGTTGTGCTGCTGTTACTATCTTAGAAATTCTCTGTGGCTATCCCACATCACTTGAATGGTTTCTGCCTGATCAAAAGCTCTCAGCTTTTGAAATGAAACCCTGATCTCTAGGGCCCTGTGCCAGTACAGTGCAGTTTGCCTGGGTGCCCGCTTTGCAGAGTGTATGGGCTCCTGTGTTGCAGTTCTAGGGCTAATCTGGCCCAGCTGAGCAGCGTAGAAGCAAATGTCCTAATTGTTCCTCCTCCTGACCTTGGATCCTGCTGTGGAAAAGCCGTGGACTGTATAGTGCATTCATTGAGCAGTCCAGAAGCTTACTGGCACTCTGCTACAATGTGACGTTCTGATCATGGGAGCAGGCTGAAGCTAGGCTGAAGTAAGATCCCTCGAATGTGGATAGTGCCACCTCCTCGCACCGGCATCTCTGGCTGCAGATCCTGTTGGGCCACACTGCCTGCATGTGAGTGCTTTAGAACACCATACTGAGCCATTGGCTGGAAGATTATGTCTGTTACTTTGTGCTACCTTAGGTTGCTGTGGTTCCTTTAAGATTTGTTTGCATCAGCAAAACATTCTGTGTATGTCTCTGGTTGGTTGTTTCTTTTCTTCCCCTCTCAAGCAAATGCCACTACCATCAACCTTCCTACAAGCACCTTAGAAATTCAGCGATTCCCCAGGGAGCCGCCAAGAAACACAGGGGCTGAGAGGCCAGAGAAGGGAGTAGCAACTGAACCCATCACAGCCACTGTCATCCCCCAGATCAGTGGGGTGCAGACCTGCAACACAGTCCGTGTGCTGGAGTGGAAAGATGGGGTGGCTACTTTGCCTGGGAGTAACCTGCGGGTAAGTATGACCACGGGCCATATTTGCCCTCCTTCCACCCTTCAGTTGCTCCCTGCAACTACTTGCCCTTTTAAGTGGCAGCCCTCAAGCCTGTGCCAGTCTGGGACCTCTGGAGTATGATGCAAGGCCCTGGCAGTACCCATGGCCCAGCCAGAGAATCCTTCAGCTGTTCCTGCTCTGTGAGGCTGCTCACTCCCCATCTCTGTGACTGCCCTGTACTGTGAGCTTAGCAGAGAAAGTATGTACATGCTGTGTTTGGGGCTGCAGTGTTCTGCCCTGCACAGGGAGACAGAGGAATGCTACTTTCTATGTGGGGCATTTTTCCTTTCCAAGCCATGTTGTGGAATTGGCTCTCAATGGAGTCTTGCACTCACCGTAAAAGCAGCAGCCTTGCACTCATCAAACAGCTTTTAAGTGTACTGAGGCTACTGAGTAGTACGAAATAGCTTGCATGAAGTGCACTGATTTCTCAGCTTCTATTTAGCCACACATCATGATGGCTGCTCAGTGCTACCAGCTGGTGCTGATCACACCCAAGTGCAGGCAGACAGCAGATGAGCCCTGGGATTAGAGCCTTTTATGCTTCTCTCTTCTTGGACCATGCAGGGTAGGCTCAGTAGCTAGCAGGGACTGCGTGGTGGGGCATCAGGACGGCTGACTTTTGTGCTCACCTCTATCGTTGGAGGAGCCATCCTCTTTCTGGACACAGTAATCACCAAGCCATGCCCCTGTTATTCTCAGAATTCATATGCACCCACTAGCTATAAAGTTGCATTTCTACCTCCTTGATAACTTTTTCCTTCTGTTTTTTGGTTCAATGGCATAGTTTCGAATAAATGAGTATGGGACGCTGAAGGTGGTGAGTGCTGACAAGATGCCTCCAGCAGAAGCTATAAAGGAGGGTCATGCGAAGAAAGATGGGGAGTCAGATGTGGCACCCACTAGCAGGGACAATACTATTGTTGCTCAGGGTAAGAGCATCTTAGTGGAACTTCTGGGGGTGGGTAACATCATCCAGCATGCGTTGTCTGGCTTAGGGCATAAGCAAGGCAGATATCTCCTGTTTCTTGCTTTTTTTTTCTTTCTTTGCTGCTCTTTGTGCCTCACTGTTCCTCTTCTCTCTGACTCAGATGTGCCAGAGCAACCCAAACTGCCTACAGCAGATAGCATTTGCCACTGTGATACCTGTGGCCGGAGACATGTGTCAGATGGAGCCCGGGAAGGCAGGGGTTTCTGCAGCGAGCATTGTCACCAGCAGTTCAAAGAAAGGTAAAGGAAGGGGGGTTTGCTCCATGCAGGGACATATCTATCCATCTGTCTGCCCTCTCTCCCCTAATCAGCATGCTTCCAGGAAGAGATGCAAACTCATCTATCTCTGGCAGGTTCTGAGGACCCCACTTGTTTCTGTCTTCCCTGTAGGCAGGGGTACAGGGGTACAATGTGGGGGAGATAAAGAGTTGTTCCAAGGGGCAACAAAAGCTGCAGGAAGGTAGATTTTCTCTTACCCAGATTGTGGCCTCATAAACATGCATCTGCTGGGGCAGGACTGCTGTGGAAGTTTGCTACAGTGGGCACTTTCAGACTGAGCAGCAGTGGGAAGTGTGGGTTTCCAACCTTTCTGCTTACTGATGTGTGGCTTCCAGCACTTATTTTCCAGCATCTCTGTGGGCCCATCCCTAGGTTCAGGTTTCCAATACTAGTGTATGAGGGTGGTTCTGCTCTGTATTCTGGTTCTGACTGCTTGCCAGCTTTGGTGCTAAGAGGAGTGTATAAGTTAGTCAGGAGGAAGGGGATGCTGTGCAAATAGGAAACGGGACAACAGCACTTCTCCAGGACTGACTCCCTTACCAGTGCCACAGATATTGCCATATATTTTACCACAGTGTTTTACTTTTCTCTCTGTAGGTCTGTCATTGTGGAAAACTCTGCCAGCAGCACCAGTACCACTGAAATCCTCAAGCCAGTGAAGAAACGAAAGAGGAAGGACTACCAGAGCCCTTCGGAAGAAGACTATGAATCTGAGCAAATGGTAGGAAGAAGGCAAGGCAAGCATGTGTGCCCATGTCAGTGTTACTGTGTACAGCTCTCATCAGTGTTTTTCAGTGCCATATTAGCAGTATGTTGAAGGGATAAACAGAAGCTGTTAGTGCCAAAAAGACGAATATCATGGCTTCTAGACAATTGGCTGGCTGTTTGGCATACTGAGTGCATGGGAATGTTCAGTGTTGGACGTGTTCTGATAGGGCTATTTTAGGTACTGAATGCTCTCAACTATTGTCTTGAGTCTAAGCCACTCTAGAGTAGAAGTGCTGAAGAGAGCACCTGTGTGATGTGTTTCTGGGGGACAGGACTGTTTGACAAGGCAAAGAAGCTCTACTTGCCAGACCTGGCTGTAGCAGATCCACACCAGACGTCGTTGCTACCACACTACCAAAATTTCCCTGTCAGATTCTCAGATCAATCCTGTTGGCTTCCCATTTCTGGGCTAAGTATCAGTTGAATCATGGATGTTGTTGGAGGCTCATCTTGGCCCTTGACACTGGTGTGAAGGTACAACATGCAGCATAAACCTCTGCGCAGGGATCCATCTAACACCTTTGTCTGTTCTTGTATCAAGGAGGAAAAGCAGGAAGAGCTGAAAAACTCTGTGGGAGACTCTGCCATCAGCAATCCAGAGGCTGACACTTGGAGCCAGCACGGTACAGAGGGGCCAGGTCGGTGGTGGGGTGAGCAGTCCTCTGCCACAGCAGTGTGGATGGGAATGCATGGTGAGGGCTGCAGGGTCTTACTGCAATCCTGCGGGGCTGGACCAGCATTTTGGTGCTCCAGCAGTCAAGCACCAGTGCCACACATTGGTGCATATTCTTGAAAGCTTGTGAACTCCTCTGCTTGATTGATCCTGCTCTCTCTGTCTCTTTCCCTTTCTTTCCTTTCCTCTCTTTCTCCCCGTGGAATGGTTGCACCCTTACAAGTTATGGCTGTGTCTTCTTC
>JAOWBP010004554.1:89781-102886 GCA_028571105.1 Tragopan temminckii | reverse complement strand
CTTTCCCTTTCTTTCCTTTCCTCTCTTTCTCCCCGTGGAATGGTTGCACCCTTACAAGTTATGGCTGTGTCTTCTTCAGGAGTTGTGTCATACTGTACAGTGCTTTCTGGTCCCTCCCTTTGGGAATCAACCCTCCTGTGTGGATATTCCACTCTGAGAGGTGCTGTCCTGAGCAATAACCTGTTTGTGCCTTGTCTGGCTGTTCCCTCCCCTTTGGATGGTCTCAAAGGGAACTTCCCTCTTGGGATCAAGAGCTCACAGGTTTGGGTGCTGCTCCTGTAGGTCTTGGCTTGTAGGAGTCCAGTGATTTGGGATTGGCTCGTGTCACAGGGATCTATTCCTAGACTGAATCAGAGCAAATCTCAAACACAGAGATGTGGTGAAATCAGAGGGAAGTTGGACAAGCTGAGGGACACACTGTTTGCTTGCTTTTTTTCTTTTTTTTCCACCTTGGAGTATGATGGGGGGGAGAGAGAAGAGGAAAATTTGTGAAAATACTGGAAGTAAACATTTATGGAAAATATATTTTCTTTGAAGTGAAAGGTCATACTTAAAGTTATTTCAAAATGAAACTATTCCAGCTTCATACTCACCTCCATAGCAAAATACTATTATATTATTATTATTATATAACTATTATATAATAGGGACTGTAACAGGCTCTAGATGGTTGTCAAACCCTGATTTTGAATAGGTCCAAAGGAGGGCCACGAGGCTGCTCAAAGGGCTGGAGCACCTCTTCTGTGCAGACAGCCTGGGCTTGTTCAGCCTGGAGAAGGATGAGGGGAGACCTGACAGTGGTCTTCCAGTACTTTAAGGGAGCTTGTAAGGAGGAGAGAAATCAACATTTTACATGGATGAACAGTGATAGGACAAGGGGGAACAGATTTAAGCTCAAAGAGGGAGATTTAGATTTGATGTTGGGGAAATATTTCGCTGAGAGAGTAGTGAGACCCTGAACCAGCTGTGGATCCCTGGAAGGTGAGGCTGGATGGGGCTGTGGACAACTTTATCTAGTGCCTGATTTAGTGCTTGGCAACCCTCCCCACAGCAGAGATGTGGAACTAGCTGGTTGTACAATCAATGAATGTACAGATGTTATAAATACCAGAGAGCTAGGCTATGCTGTTATTATACCAGAGCAGAAAAGATAGGATGCTCACCCATATTCTGGGCTGACTAGAAAACTCCAGCAGAGAGGATCTCCAGAAGAGATCCTTCCCTACTGGTAGTCAGTTCTTAAATGGGTCTAGGACAGGTGGAGTCAGGCTCCACCCCTCCCAGCAGCAAAGGTGAATTGCCTTCACCTGTGCTCCCATGGCTGACTCATTGCTCGCCCCAGGTGATCAATCAGAGGTTCAGGTCGTGACTCAGCAGTTCCCATACAGTGGTGTTCAAGCTTCCTTTCAACCTAAGCCATTCTGTGATTCTGTGAGTACAGTGAGTAAAGCATTACTGAAAAAGGAGGTTATATGTGCTTGCCAGGTCCTTTTCTCTACAGTCTGAGCCCTAAACACAGAATCTTCCCTGCTGTTTACAAGTAAGCAGTGCTGAGCTTTGTTATTTTCAGCATTTTATTTTGTCATGTTTTAGAAGTTCATCAGTAGACAAAATATGCACCTGGATACTGCGGTGCAGCAAAGTAGGTACACATTCTGTCTCTGGGTGTATTTATCACTCTCCAGGAGCATGAAATTTGTATTCATGCATTCCCTGGACATATTTTGCTGTTTTGGGTATTGTCTTCTTTAAATGAGTATTATAAGGGTAAATGTATCTCTAGGGCATCAGAGTGGCTCTGGTGTCTGAGGAGGACTCAGGTGGATATCTCAGAGAAGACAGCAGAACTTGTACCTCTGAAGTGGTGGAGGAAGGTGGTTTGAATGGCTGAGAGCCACTTGCTTCAGGGAGTGATTCCCAGACTTCTAGATGGATTGTGCTGACTGTCTCAGATCTGTCAGCACAGTGGCCATTTCGGATATACTGGCTGGAGGACAGGTTGCAGAGGTGTCCTGATGCTATTGCACAAGATGGCTCATGGTCTTTAGGTGCCTTCTAGAGTGTTGTACAGCAGCAAAAGACATTTGGGTTACAGAGACCTGTGTGAGAGGGGGGATCACTTGGCTCCTTGGGCAGCTGGCCAGGTTTGCTGGAGAAGGGGCTCTGGTAGGACAGTGCTGAGCTTTGCAGTTATGCAGGACTGTGTGTGAGAGTGGGATGTGGCCCCAGTGGGACAGACCTATGTGCTCACCTGCCCAAGGCAGGCAGGGATTGGGGCTGAAGCAGAACCTCAGCAGCGCCTCTTGTGTGTGCGTTTGTGCTGCGCTCAGGTGCCAGCGAGGAGAAGAAAGAAGGCTGGTCTTGGGCGTCCTACTTGGAGGAGCAGAAAGCTGTCGCTGCCCCTTTAGATCTCTTCCAGGATGTGAGTTGGGATTTTCCTGTCTTTTTCCCTCTTTCATCTTCTCTTTTCTGTACCTTCTCTTTCCCACTCCTCCTCTTTCTCCTCTATTCCTTCCTTCCCTATTTAGTGGGGTTCCCATCTTCACTTGGAAGTGACCAGTCAGCCTCCAGTTCTGATTGACCCCAAGTCCTGCTCCCCAGCAGGCTGTTGTCCCTGTCCCAAGCGCCCCGTGTCTGCCTTTTGCTCTGGGAGATTGAAGGAGCCCTTCCAGTCCTTCTTCAAGTCAGGCCTGGGCTCTCCTGAGGCCGTGCAGGGGATCTGTGCCCCACCTCCCATTGGTTGATTGCCAGGGTGCAAGAGGAGCCCACACCCCATGCCCCACTCCCTGTCAGCCCAGGGACACTCTGCCCTGACAGCTGCAAGAGACATAAACCCACAAGGAGGTGGAGGAAGGTGTTTTTTTTCTGTGGATAAAGCATAACAATCTGGCCAAAAACATAACCTGTTGCCCACAATCTCCTGGGCCCAGCAGCTCCCATAGGCTGATGGTTGTTCCTTGGGATGGTTCTAGACCCATTTACATCTGCCATTTTTTTACATTGTATTTTAATTTTTGTTTCCAGTACCAAGTAGCTTCCCAGCACAAGAATGGCTTTAAAGTGGGGATGAAACTGGAGGGAATTGATCCACAACACCCATCCATGTACTTTATCCTGACGGTGGCTGAGGTAAGGTGCCTTTGCTTTCTGCATCTTTCTGCCTGTCCTTGTGCTTCTCATTCCTGCCCAGTGACACAGGAATTTGGGGCCCTCACCAGCATTCTGCTGCCAGCACTGCATGAGGTGAGCTAGCACTCTGTCACCTCTGTCAAGCAAATGGGTGTTTCCTTCCCATTTGTAAGGGCAGGAGACAGTGCTGTGGAGCAGCTGCCATGTCCCAGTCCAGTTATTCTCTTTGCCACCTTGGAGCCATGGGGGAAGAAACTGTGGTATTGGCAACAGATTCTTACTTTTGAGTTGATGCCTCTCAGACAGGTCTGAGCCCTGGAGATGGAAGATGTGAAGGTGTCCCTTGTGTCTGCGGAGGCCCTCTGGCTTGGGAATTTCCACTCAGTCACTTGTCATGCCCCCAAATCAGACTTGCCTTGCATTTCTCTCTGGGTCCACAGGCAGCCAGGAAAATTACCCACATGACAGCAGATACTGTTCTTGCTACTGGAGAGATTTCACCAAAGCAACATGGCATTTAGCTAAACCTCCGTGCAAAATTTCCCACAGATGCAGAAAAGGGAATACTTGCACTCACTGGTTCCATCAAATAAAGTGAATACAAAGGTATTTTACTGTGACATCTTAAGCACCAGCCTGAAACCCCTTGTTCAGAAGCTGGCTAGCAGTGGCCTTATACTATCCGTATTGGATAGCTCTTGGGTCTGGCATCCTGATTTGTGCACTGGCATATGATTTTTGTTTCTTAAGTGCTTGGCTTCCTTAAGAGCTATGCTGAAATGGTGTGTTGGAGGGATGGTGGGTGCAACATCCAGCCAGGGACAGCAGGAGGTTTCCATGGTCCTTTCCTTCTCCTGCCATTTCTGTGGGTAGGTATGTGGTTATCGGATGCGTCTCCACTTTGACGGCTACTCTGAGTGCCATGATTTCTGGCTGAATGCTGACTCCCCTGACATCCACCCTGCTGGCTGGTTTGAAGAGACAGGACACAAACTCCAGCCTCCAAAAGGTAAGAGTCTTGGTTGATGGGCGTTATTGAAGGAAGGGAATGAATAACGGGCCCCCAGTCCAAGAGTAGGAGATAGGGATGGGGTGGCTCCCTGGGTTCCAGGAGGGATGATTCTGTGCTGAGTGTTGCTGCAGGATACCACTTTAGGTACCCATCAACATTAAACTTCCCTTCCATTTCGGGACAAAGCCCTGTTGCCTTGGATGCACTAGGCTGCTGCCCAGTGGTGCTACCCCAACCTGGGTGCAGTGCACTCCTGAGCAGAGGACCAGTGCTCTCCAGTGCTAAGCTGTTTTTCCACTCCAGTGCTAACACTTCTTAGCACCCCTCTGAAGTCAGACACTGGCCTGAACAATAGGCTGTAGGTGCTCAAGGGCTGTTCAAAACCCTGCCCACTGTTGGTGTGAGGGCTGGCTGGTTTAGGATATTTGGGCTCAACCACATGACCTCTTGGCTCCCTGTGAACTTGCTGCTCTCATTTCTCTTCCTGAGGGGTTTTAGGTTATAAGGAAGAAGAATTCAGCTGGACAAACTACCTGAAGATAACAAAGGCACAGGCAGCTCCTAAGCACCTCTTCATGATCCGAAACACTGTGAGTAGCAGCTTCTCCTCCCTGTCAGAGCCTGCGGATTTGGGGTGACTCCTCTCCAACTGAATGTTGGGCTTTTCTCTGTTCACCCCACAATTCTCAAAGCCACAGTGCATAGGGCCAAGAGAATGCACTGCTTGTGTTGCTTGTCAAGATGTGGTATGCTTAGCTGCTGAAGATCTCTACCTTGGGCACAGGCTTGCTGTGCCCAAAATTGAAGCTGGGCTGATTTGCTTTCTCATCTGGGTCCAACTCATGGACTATTAACATCCATTCCAAAGGTATTGACTGGGGAGAAATAGGTACTACTCTAAACAAATATTTTGCCGAAGAAAACCAAACAAACTATTCTTATTTCATTATCTGTTTTCTGTCTTCGTTATCTCTGTCTCCGCCTTTGTTTTTCATATGGCAGCTTGGGTAAAGAAAGTGAGAATATAGTGGAGTGAAAAATGCTGATGGTTTCTTTTCAGCTTCAGAGGAAACTAAACCTACTGATAAATCAGTCTCTTTAAGTTATTTACTGTGGCTAAGTCTATGAATGGATGGATGGATTCCCTGCCGAGGTGGGGATGTGATTTGCTGCAACAATTCCATTAGAATGTGTGACATGGTGTTTTGCAGATTTGGGATCCAGGAAGTAAGGCAAGGTAGGATGCAGGGCACTGTCCCAGCTCTTTCTACCAAACCTAGGGCATTAGTAGTTAACACAGTAGGAACGTGACTAGACAGAAATCAGTATAAGTTGGAGGCAGTTTTTCTCTCCTTATAGAAGATCTTGAGGGTCTGAAGACTTTTTAATCTTTCTTTTTGGTGATTTAATTACCCTCTGCCTGTTCTCTTATGTACACAGGCCCTTCTGACCCTAAGTGGCCCTAGGCCTGCCTGCAGGCCTGAGAGGGTCTTGTTTTACGCAGCTGCTCTCTTGCAGCAGGCAAGGGAAGTGGTGAGGAAGGTGCTGGACTGAGGCTGTGAAAGAAACTTGCTCCTTTCTCCTCCCAGCATGAGGCTCCTCCAGGCTTTGAGGTGGGCATGAAGCTTGAGGCCGTGGACCGCATGAATCCTTCCCTGATCTGTGTTGCCACAGTGACTGATGTGGTGGACGATCGCTTTTTGGTGCACTTTGACAACTGGGATGATACTTATGACTACTGGTAAGTGCACAGAGACTTCTAGGTTCCCGGTGCCAGCTCTCAGTAGCACTTTGCTTCAGCAAGAGTGATGAGGTGCTTTAGAAAACAGGACAATACCACAAGCATGCTGCTGCAGATCGAGCAACAATCTGACCCTGTAACACTCATAGACTGACCCAGTAACAATCATAGAATCATGTAGATTAGAAAAGACATTCAGGATCTTGAAGTCTAACCATTGTCTGATCTACCAAGTCCTATCACTAAACCATGTCCAGAGGTGGAGACTCCAACGGTTCCTCGGATAGACTTGACCATCCTCTCCATGAAGAAATGATTCCTAACATTCAATCTAAACCTCCCCCCGTGCAACTTGAGACCATTATGAGACTGAAGAAGAGGGTCACCCACCTGTGCTGGTGTGCAAACCTTTACCTGTTCACTGTCACTTTCTGGGATGTTGCTGTGGCCTTTTAGGTAACATGGGGCTAAGACGGGTCTGATCAGAAACCATAGGCTGGCCCTGATACTCTCTTGTATGTCAGAGAGGGTTTTCTGCAATGCAGCTGAGGCAGAGGCTGGATACCTACCCTTAAAAAGAGTTCCTGGGCCTGTAGGTGAGACATTGTTTGCCTCTGGGGATGTGAGTGTGGAGGTGTCCCAGTTGAGGCTAATTTAAGGCAAGTAGCACAAATAGAGTTCTGCTTTGTGACTGATACCCTCTTACTTTGCACCCCAAGGAGCTGTGGGGCTGCAGCAATTTCTGTCTGTGGTTGCTCCTTGCTGGTGTTGGGTACACAAAATAAGTACTTCATGCTCTGATCCAAGGCAGACCTCAAATGTTCTGTGATGTACTAGGAGCTGTGACTCTGCTGGTTGCCCAGATTTGACTGCTGTGAACTCTGAAAGACATGGCATGTACCCCCCCATGGGGTTGCTTTTCCCTGGGCAGCTCTGACACAGCACTTCCATCCAACTTACATTCGTGTCCTGCTCTTGTGAGATGGAGTACCCTACTCTAGCCCTTGCCCTGCTAGGGCCTGGAGTTCCCTGGGTCAATCAGGGACGAAGGTGCTATAGAAAGCCTTTGTTTCTGCAGGGGCTTTTGCTGGTGGTGTAGATCTAGACTGTGCCACTTGCTGGCCTATCCCAGGCCCTGGCAGCCTGCACAGTCTAGCAGGGGTGAGACAGGTGTCTCAGTCCTGTATAATGGTTTAGATGTATTTTCTAGGTGTGACCCCAGCAGTCCATACATTCACCCAGTCGGATGGTGTCAGGAGCATGGCAAACCCCTCACACCTCCTCAAGGTGAGTTGATAGCTGGGGAGCACAGCCTTCAGTGGCACATCACCTCAGAGACAGGCTTTCTGGGGTGGGACGGGATGCCTACGGAATCAAACCCCGTGGCCTGTGCTTGCCTGCAGGCCCAGGCAGTTTCCTTCAGCCTTGTGGCCAAGGAGGTGGCATGTACAAGAGTCTCTTGTACACGTATGTTCAGGTCCAGCATGATGTTTGTGTCAGTCCAAGTGGAAAGGTCAGGAAGACCCAAGCTATGTGTGCAGGCCCAAATGTTCCTGCTTCCCTGCACCCTGGGTTTCATGGTCCAGGACAAAATAGTAGCACATCTCAGTGTCTCCTAGGTTTCCATATACATGACACAGGCATGGTTGCTCTTTCAAGGCCTCTGGGTTACTTGCCATCTTCCTTCTGTTGTGTATCTCATGGTCTGCATCTTTCCCTTCTAGATTATCCTGACCCTGATAATTTCATCTGGGAAAAGTACTTAAAAGAAACGGGAGCATCTGCTGTCCCAGCTTGGGCCTTTAAAGTGGTGAGTGCCACATCATCTTCTCCATTGTACATGGGCAGGAATTCAGGTTTTCTCTATTGTCAGGTCTTCACATTTATGAAGAGTAGAGAGATGTTTAGCATCTTCTTACCACAGGCCCGGGATTCAGATCTATGCTCAAGGTTCAGAAGTGAAGGCTGTCCTAGGCAAATAGTTCAAAATGGGGAAAAATCGGAAGAATGACCATCACCTCTGCTAGACAGAAGCTGTGTGATGGAAAATCATTTAAGTTTGCTTGATAGCTATCTCCACTTGTTTCAACAACAGCCAAGTGCAGCTGTGCTATAGAATCCCTAAATGACTCTTGAAGACTTTCTTCCCTTGGACATTGCTTTTCCATCTTGTTAAAAACACAGTTCAGATCTGGGAGATCTGTTCACACTCTCCTGGTAGCCAGTATGAGCAGCAGTGGCTCTTATCTGGACAGGACAGGGGGTAGGAGCTGGGCTTTGGGAATATGTATGTTTCTGGGAAAGCAAAGTAGTCTGGGGGTGACAGGATCCTGAGCATGGCCCTACTCCCTGCTGACCTATAGTTTTCCTTGTCCCAGCGCCCGCCCCATGGCTTCCTGGTCAACATGAAGCTCGAGGCAGTGGACAGGAGGACTCCTTCCCTCATCCGAGTGGCCAGTGTGGAGGATGTGGAAGATCACAGGATAAAAGTGAGTTCTGAAGTCTTGGTGCTGAGCCTAGGTCCAGGCACTGTGCTGGCTTCTCTTGCCTTTCCTAATTCACTGCCAGTTGCAATGGCAAAGTATATAGAGCTCTGTGGAAGCGCACAGTGCATAAGATGGCAGATGGCAAGTCCCAGTGCCTGGATCCAGGAGTGGAGCAAAATCTTGTGTTGCAGTTCATCCCTGCTCTGTTGCATGCCATCAGCTTGGAAGACTTCAGAGCTACTCCCGGAGGTACACTGAGGTTTAAAGGGTGACCTCTCTACTTCTTTCCCCAGATCCACTTTGATGGCTGGAGCCACGTATATGATTTCTGGATTGATGCAGATCATCCAGACATACATCCCATAGGCTGGTGCTCAAAAACTGGTCATCCACTGCAGCCTCCTCTTAGTAAGTTCTCATACCAGAGCCCAAGTGTGCCAGATCCCCACAGTCACCATCACCTGTCCATGTGCATCCATTGTGCTGGTCAAGGGTGGGCTTCCACTGGGAAAATACTCTGGTTTGGTGCATGCTGGGGTTTCTGGGGCTGTGTCTATGACACTCTGTCCCCTGCTCTTCTGGTCTAGGGCCAAAGGAACCAGCTTCCTCCGCTCACTCAGGCTGCCCAACCCTGGGCTGCAAGAACATCCCTCATACCAAGAGCTCCAAGTACAGCTTTCACCACAGGTGAGCTCCCCAGCTCAGCTCAGAGGGGCAGAGCTTCCCTGCCAGCTGTGTGCCAGGGCCTTCCTCTGTACCTGTCAGCAACCAGTCCTTCCTTGCACCCACCCTGTGCCTGGCTCTGTCCCTGGAGCCTGCTGCCAGCTTAACTGCTGATGAGCTGATGCTTTCCTTTCTGTACCTGTCCTGTGTCCCCAGAGCTCCTGAGGATGTTCTTCAAGTTCATCTGCAAGGGGTCCTATAAACCTTGCAGAGGATGACCTTTATGTACTTGTAGATGACGCTTTGAGAATAATATTCTTCCCACCCCTACCTTTCACTGTGAGATTGTAAGCTGGGAAGTACTGAGAGGGGACATCTCCCTCAAGGCTGTCAGTTGTTTGCATGACCCTTTTCAGGAGAAATCAGTGCTGGTGTAATGCTAATCCCAGCATGACAGGCTGTCATCAGAGCAGAGGAGTGAGTATAGCAGAGAGTACTTGAGAATGAGGGAGGCGTCTGGCTCCCAGGGGTTTACCTGCTGGGCACAGTCATGGCATATGCTTTATCCTACTTTGAGGCTAATCTGGATGCCTGTGAGGAAGCACTCCTACGAACCCCACTGACCTGCTTGATCAGCATTCTGCTGACTTGCACAGGGTGGCTGTGATGCCAGTGGACAAGATAGGACAAGTGTTCGTACCTGGAGGGACTGGACTTGCCCTATCTGTGAGCCCATGCAGCTGGCACCATGGCCCCAGGGAATGCGTTCAGCAAGTCTTTACTACACTTTGCTTGGCCAAGGCTATGGCTTCCAGCGCTTGGGGTCGGACGGTGGTCCCAAGCCAGCTTCACCCGCTCTTGTCTTATGCTTTGTTCAACTCTCACCTGCCCTCTATTCTCTAGGAAGTGCCCCACACCGGGCTGTGATGGATCAGGACATGTGACAGGGAGATTCACAGCACACTACTGCCTCTCAGGGTGCCCGCTGGCAGAGAAGAATCAGGGAAGACTTAAGGCAGACTTGTCTGACACTGAGGCCTCAACTCGCAAGAGGAACCTGATCGGCTTCCCTCAGCGGAAGAAATCTCGGCACCATGGGAGGTAGGGGCAAGTGTGGCGAGCCCCGTGCAGCAGTGTGGGGCAACTGGGCTACACATGACATCTGTAGGATGGATGGTTGAGTTGGAGACTCCTTCCCTCAGGGGAGCATGTCAGCATGAGCTGACAGCTGGTGTTTGTTACTGCAGTTCTATTGAGTGACCTTTGACACCTCTCCTGTTTTTTTTTTATTCACATTATGTTTCTTTGGCTGTCAACCCTTTTTGTCAGAGTCTGAGAGGTAATCCTTGCTCCTACAGTCAAGGCATTGCTCTGTGCAGTGTGGCTAAGGGCCCTTAGGCCAGTTTCAACACAGGTGAAATCAGTTTTCCTTTATCTTTAGAGGGCGACCTCCAAAGTACCGGAAGATCCAGCAGGAAGACTTCCAGAGTAAGTGCGCTCCTCTGCCATGGTGTCGTTGCAGAACAGGGGTAAGACTTGAGGAGCTGGGGTGCTGGCTGGCAGAAGTATGTCTTTCCTTGGCTTGCTATGTCAGTCCTTGCACAGGTCAGCACCAGGCAGAGGGCTGTGTAGACTTCATGAGTCATCTGACTTCAACGAGCCATCTGACAAGGGATGTCTGTGACTTTTATCAGAGCTCTGCTAGGTCGCTCATCACTTCTCTTGAATTGTATCTGTGAATCTTTGAGTGCTTTAGGGCAGGGAATCAGGACTGTCTCTCTCTGGCTGTGCATTTTTCCAGGCACTTTGTCTTCAGCTCAGGGTGCTGTGCCTTCATCCTATTGGTGCTATACCCCAAATCCTCAGTGTGAGGTGCCATATTACTCCTGCAGAACAGAACCTGTTGTTGAACTTTTTCTTGGCATTTAGTTCTGATGATTGGCATGGGACATAAGTGGCTGTAGGGTGGTAAGGCATTTTCTCCAGCCAGTATTGATTTTACCATAGGCTGGCTTGGTGTTTAGCCCATCACTGGAGCTGAATGAAGATCTCTTATTGGAAGCCATCATTGACTCATTAGAGCATAAACTAAGGCTTAAAGTTTTGTTACAAACCTAAAAGGAGTTGAATGATAAGGGATGGTATTCTGGTGTGAAATTTGAATTGAAATTTATCTCAGCACGAAGGACTGAAGAGAATGAGGCAAAGTCAGCCTGGCCTCTAAACTACCCCCACCATCCCCAGTCCCACCATGCTGAATGTCTTTGACGGATTAATATATCCTGTTAATTCAAAGGACAGCCACTAGCTCTTGATAACGTGGCCTCACAAGACCATCTGCTCGCAGCCCCAGGTCTTCTCCTAAACAGAGTCTTCTCCAAGGCTTGTAGAATGGGACAGGATGTTCTCATCCCCCTTCTTTGTATCACACTTTGCATTTTTATTGGCAGCTATTTCTTCAGACAACATGCACCAGTCGCTCTTCATGTCTGCCCTATCTGCCCATCCTGACCGCTCTCTGTCACTGTGTTGGGAGCAGCACTGCAAACTCCTACCAGGAGTGGCTGGCATCACAGCAACCACAGTAGCCAAGTGGACAATTGATGAGGTAAGGCAGTTTTGGAGTGTGTGCTGGTTCCTAACCCACTGGCGTGACTGGGAGGACTTCAGCTGGCTGTGCAGCACTGTGGTACATGCCCCTGGCACAGAACAGTAGCCTTTTCCCAGGGCTAATGAGGTGTCCCACTGGATACACCTGGAGAGCACGGTGTAGACATCTGTCAGTCACATGCCCTGGTGGCAGTGGCTTGGGAAGAATATGTAGAACTACCAGATTCTTCCTTGGCTTGAACGTGATGCTAACAGGGCAGGCAGGTGAAGGACAACAGTCTTCATGTAGCATACTAGTTTTCCAAATCAGTTTTCTCTTTTCTAACTAAAGAACAAAACAACAAACAAGCAAAAAAAACTTCCATAGACTGCAGATAGGGAATCACTTCCCTCTTTCTCTGTGATGAAATATTTACCTCTGATTCATACTCGTCACTCTCATTTACTTTTTTTGGTATTGGTAGTGGCCTCTCTTGAAGGTTGGGTAGCTGGACCTCTGACACTGGACTGGCAGCCCCAGCACCCAGCTCTGCCTGATGTCTCCTGTGTGCATCACTTCTGCCCCAGTCCCTTGGTGGGAATCATCTTTTTGGGCTGGAGATGGCTTATTGGAGATAAAGCTATTGTAGCATTTGCTACTCTGGGGCTGGAAAGGACCAGCACTCATGCTGTTTGTTGAGCAGGCTGTCTTGGATGGGTGTCACTAAACAAGCTGTGAGGCAAAAATTGTTCCAGCTTCTTACACCCTGGTCAGGAGTGGCATAGGAGAATGCTGCAACTGCAGCACTTTGCCCTACCAGGCATGTGTTAACTTAAAGGAGCCATAAAGCTTCTGTGGAAATGAGGATGTGATCTCGTGGGGTGTCTCCAGACAGAAACATTGCTTCCATTTTGACATTTCTTTCTGTTTATTCCAAGGTCTTTAGCTTTGTTCAAACTCTGACGGGTTGTGAGGACCAAGCCAAGCTCTTCAAAGATGAGGTGAGAAGGGCTGGAGGATGAATGCAGGAAGCCCAAAGCAGCTGTTTGCTAACAGAAGACGAAGGAATTGGCCATTGGCCTTCATTCAGTGGCTTTGCTGCTGAATGCCTAGAGCACATCCACCACCTGGCAGTGATTCCCATCCTGGGGGTGGCAGTTGCATGACATTCCAGTGTGCAACTGTCTGCCTTTGCAGATAGTGGCATGAGGGAGATTCTGGATTCTGTCCATATCATGTTGTGCTTCCCTCTTCCCCTTGTGTGAGTGAAGAAGGGGCCCTCTGAGGAGGCTGAGACTGGGGAGCAGGAGGATGGTGCTGCAGCTTCATAGAATCATAGAAATTCTCAGTTTGGAAAAGACCTTAGAGATCTTCAAGTCCAACCACGACCTAACCATATTACCCTAACTCTAACAACCCTCCGCTAAATCATGTCCCTGAGCACCACATCCAAACGGTTTTTAAACACATCCAGGAATGGTGAC
>JAOWBP010004554.1:71477-89610 GCA_028571105.1 Tragopan temminckii | reverse complement strand
GGTATTGGAAGAGACCAGTAAGGTCTCCCCTCAGCCTCCTCTTCCCCAGACTAAACAGACCCAGTTCCTTCAGTCTCATAGAGCCTATTCTCATAGGGCATAGAGCATATTCTGTCATAGAGCACATTCTCCAAGCCCTTCCCCAGCCTTGTTGCCCTTCTCTGGACCTTCTCCAGCACCTCCATGTCCTTTCTGTATGGAGTTGCCCAAAACTGAACACAGCACTCGAGGTAGGGCCTCACCAGTGCTGAGTATAGGGGCAGGATGACTTCCTTAGTCCTGCTCACCAAACCATTCCTGATCCAAGCCAGGATGCCATTGGCCTTCTTGGCCATGTGGGCACACTGCTGGCTCATATTCAGCCAACTGTCCATTCAGTGGCATCACTGTCTCCTGAGGGAAACTCCTAAACCCTTGTCCATCCATCCTTCCCTTCCTGTATCCTCTTACCAACATATCAGTTTTGTGACACTACTGTCCATCAAGGAGGTTCATCATTTTTAGACCCCACTGTGGACAGACACACATAGAAACTGATTTCTAGCGTGTGCATTTTACCCCAGGCAGGCTGATCCTGGGCTCACTCAGCACAGCATATGTCAGCTTCAAACAAAATGGCCACTGTGCTCTAAGGGTGCTCAGGCAAAGTCAAAGTGGGGGAAGTCTCTGTACATATGGGGCCTAGCAAGAATCAGCCTGGTGTTTGCCCAGAGGGACTTGCCTGCTAGCTGTGAAGTGCCCACTGCGCTCTGGCACAGAAGCCCAGGCCAGCTGCAGTGTGAGTTCCTGGACCAGCCCTTGGATGGGTTTATCTGCATCCCTGCACTGACCCTGGCACATGAGTTCCCAAATCTGGCTTATCTATCGGGGGCAGCATTGGAGCACTGTGGGTGGCTCTTGCCATGCTCCATATGAGCAGGGGGGAGGCTGAAGTGAGTGTGGTTGTTCGCATCTCCAGAGTGCCTGCACTGTCTGTCTGTAGGACATCACAGTCTGGTTTGTCGGTGAATGCCTTAAGTCCCTGCTCTCCTCTGCAGATGATTGATGGCGAAGCATTCCTCTTGCTGACTCAGGCTGACATCGTCAAGATTATGAGCGTTAAGCTGGGCCCGGCTCTCAAGATCTACAATGCCATCCTCATGTTCAAGAATGCTGATGACACCTTAAAGTGACTTTTCTTGGCCCCACTGGGACCTTCCTTCAGCACTGGTGCTGCCAAACTGCCTGGCCAGGACAGAGACCCCCCTGAGTGCCCTCAGCTTGTTGTGTCCTGCAGCATCTTCTACAGTCTGTCTCCTGTCCCCTTCCTCACTCTTTCTCCATGCCACCTCTCTGCTCCAGTGCTGGGCACAGGCTGACCACAAGCTGCAGAGACGGGGTGGATGTGGGACTGCCTTATTGCAAAAGCTGCCCTGATACCCCACTGGGACTGCACCCATTTGGGGTGTGATCAAGGATGGGGGAGCGGTGCAGAGGTTGTAACAGCTGGAGGCTGACAGCTCTGCTTAAGCCACCGAGATAAGGGAAAGGACTGACTGACTGCATACATGCTTGAAGGCTGGTCTTTGCTCAACAACTGGGAGAAATTTTTGGTTTTTTTTTTTCTTGTTGTGTTTCTCTCTGGGGGATTAGGTGCTCTAAAGGAGCTTCTGCTCACTTTGCCTTTTTGTCTTTCAGTTCTTGTGTCTCAAGGCTAGATGATAACTTTGCTTTGCCCCTCACTGTGCTGGGAAGCAGTGGCCTCATCTCTTGCTCTTTCTGGCAAGCAGTGTGTCCTGGCTGCAGCTCTGCCTATGACTGTCTGTGTTTTGTTCTTTACATTGAGGCCTGGTGGGGCTAGGGCCGGGTGACAGTAGAACAAGCTCCATTTCCTCTTGTGCAAGCTGTCTTCGCCAGCATGTCTGCGGAAGAAAGAGTGATTGGTTAAATTGTTCCCCTTTCAGCAGTTAAAAAAATCCTTTGCAAGGGAGAGTGAAGCCTACTTTGGTCCATGTATTAGGGGCAAAGCCCTTTCTAGTGCTGAGGCAGCTGCAAAGGGCAAAAAATATCCACAGGCAGAATGAGGGCTTGGTACCAAAGGCATTCTTGGCCTGGCTTAATCAGTCCTGCCAAGCTGCCTTCTCCCCCATTTTGCCTTTGTGTGGTCCCTGGGCATTCCTGTATGAAGAGTAGGATCCCTTGCTGTTTCTGGATTTCTTCCCTTCAAACCAAAAGGAAGTTGGTTTTTTTATTATTTTTTTCCCCTCCTATATTTTTACTAATATATGATTTTTCCAGCAAGGATGCATGCACTTTGGAAATGCTCATGTAGCACTCTCCCCTGCAGAGCAGTGTTCTGGAAGAAGACCCTCTCTTCAGATATTCCATGTGTCCCCTGCTCCTCAGGATGAGGCCTTGAAGCACTCACATGGCACTCACTGTAGTCTGCCATCCTTCTGTGCACAGCTGATGCAGGTGTTGTTGGAGCAGCAGAGTGGCAGTGCTGTGCTGCAGGGCAGCCACATACCCCAAGGGCTCTCCGTAGTCTGCAGTGATGTGACCCCTTAAGTCCCACACTCACTTTCTTTCCCGTTCCCAAGAATGACACACCAGTAGCAAAATGTTTTTCCCCCCTTTCCCAGTGTCCAGAGGCAGAGATGAGGTGTCTTAGCGAGTGCACCAGCAATGTGTGGGGCAGAACTGCCTTGGGAGCCACTGTCACACCTGAGTCAATGTGTTCTAGGCTTCCCATGGAAATGTAGCATTTTGACTCTTTATTACTGAATATTTGAGGTTGCGTTTGAGCTGCTGTTGAAATGTCTGCTACCTGCTCTTCATGCAGCTAGTTCATGTATTTATTTATTTTGTCAATGCTTGGGTTTGACCTAGACAGCTCTGTCATCTTTTCAAGAACTGCACCGTGGTCTGCTGTGAAGGGAGGGTAAGCAGGAGGAGACACCTATGTCCCACAGTGACTCCTTAAGTCACTCTTGATTTGCAGTAAAGGTCCCGAAATTGGTCTCTTCAGCTATTAGGGAGCTTTCCTGGGCCACCCTGTGTTGGGAAAGAGGAAGAGCAGTCCCAGGACCTTCAGCTGTGAGAGTCTTCATGCAGACCACATTGAGACATCTTCAGGTGTGGTCTGGGATGGAATGGCTCCTGTTTGGCTCTTGTTACCCACGTGCAGCACTTGGTTATTGAGCTTATAGAGGAGCAACTTAGGAAAGAATCCTGTTCTCATCTACTAACTTATGCTAAGTTACTCCTCCTCATGGGGAAGTGACTAAGCATTGGTCCTGGGTGCTAGGAGAGGAATGCCAGATCTGAAACCAGTGTGAATGATGGACAGCCTTGTTTAACACGGGGCTGTTCTGCAGAGCAGAGGTGCTGGTGAGTTCAGAAGATACCTGCTGAAGAACTACTCTGCTGTTGTGTGTAATCAAGTTGTACTCTGCCTGGGCAACAGCAAAACAGGCAGAGGTGTGTGCTCCAGACTGTGCCAGCCTTTGGCGTCAGCAGGAAGCTGTGCCCATGGGGTAATCCTCTCCTGGGTTCTTTTGACCTCCCTGTAAGGTCTGGTGGCACAGCTTGATCCCAGGTCCCTGCTGGGCTGGTACTCTGCCCGGGAGCAGCTGCCAGGAAAATCAGTGCCACTGGAAAGGTGGCATGTGGAGTGATGCTCTCTATCACTCACTGGTCTGCTGTCTAGAGCATCAGTCCATGGGCCTCCTAGGCTGACTCCTCTCAGCCCTCTGGGTACAAATCTTGTGCACTGGTTTAGGTGAGAGACTCACAGGGTCTGCAGATTGTTAAGGGCTATTTGCTATTAAAGCTTATAAGCTTTTTTTTATTCCTTTAGAATTGGAAACCAAACCCAAAGCATTGTGTGTGTGTGTGTGTGTGTGTGTGGATAGGTTTTTGTGGGTACTAGTGTGGAAAAATCACAGAACAATGTCCTACACTGTTGGTGTGACACTGTTTAATTGCAGTGGTCTCAGGCCATGGAGGTGGCCCAGGGTCTCCAGCAATGGATTCTCCATTAGCAGAAGTTGTCACTGGTCCCAGGAGGGAATCCAAGAAGAAGAAAGTTTACCTGCACCTCTAAATTTAGCAAGTCCTATGTCTCCACAGAGCATTGCATGGGAGCTCCCTTCCAGGGAGCCTCAGGACCAAGGCAGAAGGACCAAAGTTTCTTTTCCTTATCACCAGACTAAACTCCTTGCAGAGATATTCAGTGCCATGTCTCTGAGAAGCTGGAGTGGACATGGGCTGCACTGTGCCCATGGGTTCTCTGTGGTCTTCCTAAGACATGTGACCACAGCCAAAGTTTCTAAGCCACTGAAGGGTTTTAAAGTCAAATGTATTTTTCAGTTAAGTCCCCCTTTTCCCCCTTTTCTCCCCAGAGCCTGTGCTCCCATCATCCATGTTTTCTGCTTCAGCCTTATGAGTTGTTCCATCACACACTTTGGCATCTTCTGGGGTGACTAGTCCACTGGTGGCTCTGTGTACATGGGCACAATTGGAGCCTCTTGAGAAGGTGCTTCTCCTTCCTTTTGGAAAGGGGCAGCAATTGTGATGGGGTGAGACTGAGGTCTCTGTTTCTTTGAGAGCAGCCAACCTGAAGCTCAGTGAGGAGGGTGACTATGTCTGGCCCTATAAGAGACCAAGTTCTCTAGGAGGGTTTATGGCTTAGGACATCCGTCTCCTGCAGAGGCAAATCTGGGGACTCAAGTGCAATGAAAGGAGCTGGAGGAGAAGAGGGAGCCATGAGATAGATGTGACTCAACTGCTACTCTTCTGTTCCTCCTCACTCCTTAACCTGTTGGGGAGGGACTGTTTGATCCATAGGAGAGGAAAATAACTGAGGGCTACAGCCTAGCTCCATCCTTGCAACCCATCTCTTCCTACTTGGGGGGAGAAAAAGGGGGAATACGTGGAAGGAGCATGATATGATAACAAAGACTTTTTGCACTTTCATTCATTTTGCACTTGTTTTTATTTTTTATTTTTTATTATATATATATTTTTTTTATATTTGCACATCCCCTTTGTGTTTTCATAACAAAAATATTTTTGTTGTAGCCAGTGAAGCTATTCTGAAATTTGTGTCCTGACTATATAGAAGTTTAAAGGCTTTATATATATAAATTTATATCTACATAAAATAAATTTATATATATAGATCATGGTGTGATGTGTTCTGTCAGTGTTTTAAAATAATAAATGAATGTGAGCAATGGAAGTCAGCGCAGCTGGAGATTACTTATTCAGCCCCACTCCCTCTCCCAGGCTCAGACCTGAACTGCTCACAGTAGGGGGGGGGTGCCATCCCTCCTCTGCACAGGGGAAAATGAAGGCACAAAGTACTGCTGTGGGAGCCTGTCCCAGGAGCCCACCCCCTGCCATTGGGTCCCCAGACCATACAGAGCTCAAAGTCCACCCTGAACCTTGCCGCATCCCACAAAGGTGACTGCTGGAAGCAGCAGGAAAAGGAAGGGATGGTTTATTTCATCATAAAGGACTTAAGGAGAAATATCCCATTACTGGTCTCAGGTGGGAGGATGCCCGTTACAGGGAGCTCTGTGTGCTGGGCACGTACTGACTGAGCCCTTCAATCTCGGTGGCCGTGGCAGCACGACCTCCCATCTGGGTGGTCCAGAGGGGAGCTGTGTCTCATTCCAGGGGTGGCAGCTGTCCTGGTGTTTCCTTTGGCTGTTCACGGCCTCAGCTACCATCAGCCCCAGCAGGATCAGTACCTCCACCCCAAGGGCCAGGTGCACCACGTTGCTCCAGGTATAATTGCAGGGGATGGAAAGGACAGTCACTAGAATTCCAGGGAAAAATGGGGACCTCTAGGAGGAACCAGGTGGTCGAGGGAGTTCCCAGAGCAAAGGACTGCCATGGATGCAACAGGTCACCCAAGGGGACAAAGGGAGACACAAGGGGCTCCCAGGGCAAGCAGACTTGTGGATGAAGGAGCATGCTGGGGAGTCCTGGGCTAAAGAGGAATAGGTTTACAGGGAACAAAGAAGACCCCTGAGGGCTTCTGTCTGCCCCCACTTCCCACATCCCTGCTCCTGGGGAAATGCCCCTACCCACAGTCTCTGACCTGTCACCCAACCCAGTGTGTCCTGGCACTGAGGATGAAGAAGTTAATGGGAACATGGAGCTGGACCTCACCTACAACTGTCAGCCAGACGCTGCTGCTGGGCTGTGTTGAGATGTACCGCTGAGACGAGGGACAGTAGCTGCAGGCGTAGGTCCCACCATTGTGCCCCATCACATGGGGTAGTACAAAGGTGGCCACACTGCTTTCTTATCTATAACCCCTACAATCTCCCAGTTCTTCCAGAAGTAAAACTGGGCTCTCTGGACTCCACTGGTGCACCACAGTGTTACACTGGTCCCCAGCTGGACACGGCCTAGAGGCTTCAGGGACAGGCTGGGCCTGTCCAGTTTGTGATCTGTCAGGAGGGAACAAGTGAGGCACTCAGAAAGGGACAGGACATCTGCAACCGCTTTCTCATCCTCACCCCAAGCTGCTCTGGAGCAGAACATCTTCTCCATGCTATTGGGGGAAGCCTCCAGCCCAGAGTCCAAGTTTTTCCAGCAACTCAGGGACTGAGGACAGCCCTTGGTGTGCCTGCAGGTCCCCAAACCCAGCATGGGGTCACAGCTGTATTTCATGCTCTCACCAGCAGCTCTGCAAAGGGGCTAAGTTGTGAAAGGCTGCTGGGGTCAGATTCATTCCCATAGAGGCAGGCATAGGCTCCCCCATCTTCTCAGGCTACCTGAGTGATGGTGAACATTGCCATGCCCTTGACTGGCCAGGTTCTCTGCTGGATGCTGACATTCCTAGACTTGTACAGCAGCATGACTGTCTGTTGGCGCTGGCACATGCAGTGGACTGTGGCTGATGTCCCCAGAATGGCACCTTCCTGACGAGTCACAGAGATGGAGGGACAAGGGAGCAGTGATTCTGGGCACACGCACAGGTAGCAACTCTCAGAACCGGACGAGACCAGGCAGCCCCTCCACCTCAGCACTGAATGCTTTCCCCGACATCCACCATGCAAGCAGTGTGCCAGAAACATTATGTCTATAGATTACCTATAGTGACTCAGAGCAGCTGACAAGACTCAAAGACATCTGAAGGAAGCTGTAATCTTCTACTTATGCCCCTGTTACACCAGCTTTGTTCCTCTACCTCCTTGTTTCTAGTTCCACAGGATGTGGCTGAAGAGGGGTTCTCTCACCTTTCACCACCAGTTCCAGCATATTGCTGACTCCAGACCAGTTGACTGGAGTTCCCTCGGTGTAGCACTGGCAGCTGTAGCAGCCCCCCTTGCTGTGATCCACCCAGGAGAGGTAGAAATCTGTGTATTCCACTGAAATTTTTTGGGCAGTTGTCTGGCCATCCAGGTATAGGAAACAGTTTTGGAGTATTTGATGGTGCAATGGAGCATAATGTCAGCTCCTGCAGCCACCATATGACCAGACAGGACAGAGAGAACAGGCTTGGGAAGAAAGAAATGTGTGGGGAGAGGAGAGGACATGAGAAGTTTTGCAGGACTTTGACATAGTGCCAGGAGCCACTGGGTTTCCATAACTCTACCACCTGTCTCAGGCAGAGGTGATGATCATCTGTACCACTCCAAGCCAGGAAAAAGGGGAAAAATATTGCCCATTATGTGGATGGGGAAGTGACTGTTTGTGCCCCAGTCTGCGCAACTTAAAGGGTCTTGGCACAACCACAGCACATCCCTCACCTTCCACTCTGACCTCCATGGTGTCACGCAAGTCAACACAGTCCCATTGCCTCCATCCACATATTGGCAGCTGACCTCTGTCTATTTGGGTGGCCTTAGAGATGGAGAACTCAGCCGTGCTACCATGTAGCTCCAGGGTACGGAGCTGGTACCCATCCTTGTACACAGCACGTTCCCACCATGGCACAGACACCTGCAGCAGATGGCAGTAGAGTCTCCCAGTGGGATCACCCAAGGCGGCTGCAGGAAGATGGAGACTGTGGGGGCATCTGCAGAGACAAAGATGCTGCCAGATGGACAGGTAAGGCCCTGTTTCCCACTGCCATGTGATGAGCCTGAAGCCAGTTCCACACCCTATCTCTATACAGGGATGAGTTTTGTTCTGTGGGGCTAAGGAAGAGTCCTGGGAGATGGATTAGGGCTCGGAGATGCATCCAAATTCCCCATCCATCCACCACATAATACTCACTTGTAGCCTTACTCTGTGCAACCAGCCAAACATCTGCAAGATAAATGGCTGTGTAATACCCCCACTGGTAGTCCGTACAACCACTGACATTCACTGAAGGCTAGCACATGGGTTGCAGGAAGCATCATGCTTCTCTTGTGTCTTTCAACTGAAGCAGGGTTTCTTCAAATAAAGATGCCAGCAGGAGACACTGAGCCTGTTCTTTTGCAGAGAAATTGCTTCATTTGGATCCCAGCAAGAGTACTGCAGACCACTTTCTGCCCCATAGAAAGTGTGCTTCTGAAGCCAGAGAGCAGGGCTGGGAAGGTCAAATGGGACGTTCTGGTCTGCAGTCAACTCTCCCGGGACTGGACACCCGTGATAACCTGATTTGCTCCTGGGACTCTTTGTTTCTATTTCTTTGCTCTGCATTCTTGATGGGGAAATGACTTCTCTTGACCCTTGTGAAACAAGAGGATGTTCTGCAAGTCAGACTGGGGGAAGAAATGACTCGTGGCTCCTTCCAGATCTCAGTGTGAAAGCCCCAGCAAAAAAAAATAGTGTAATTATTTTGTTAAGGCAGAGAAACAGTAACAAGTGAATCTTACTCTCCTTCAGAGACTGGGCACCACATTTTCCTGCATTATCAGTGGATGCTGAATGGATTTTCCTACAACAAGCTGCACAAATCCTGTCTGTGGGGAGGTGCTCAATAAAATTTACTTACTGTTTATATTCTTCTTTTTTATTATTATGATTAGTGTGTGCCACTAAAACAGCTATTTTCTTAATCTTTTGATTTTGGGCCCGGTCTTACCAATAGATGCAAAAACATACACCAAGTTGAAAAGAGTAAACTTGTTTTTACTGTTCATTTCAAGATAATACAAAAAATAAGCAATAGACTAGAAATAAGTCATTACTATACAGCGAAAGTCATAACGATTAAGAGAGAGACATCAGCAATGGCCCGAATACTTTACCATCATCCAGACCTGCAATTGCTGAGGAGCCCTGGTTACAGTAAGGATTTGGAGAGTCTTTCCTGGCAAATGGGAGGTCTTCCATGATGTGTCCATCCATAGGTGAGGTCTCCAGTGTTGCTGTAAGAGGGTCCAGCTTTTATACTGTTGAATAAACAAGCTTACCTAACTTCAAGGGTGGAAACATCTGATTTCATTTTCCTTTTGGATTCCACCCTAAGCCTGGTCAAGGGAGGAACCAAGGGAGTTTGTATATTTGGCCTTGATATCATGCTTCTAAACAAGGAAAAATTAGTACATTCATATAATGTTTTATCTAAGTTACGTATCTTGCTAATGAGACAGTTTATTTAAGCTAAGTCTTTTGCTAATAATCAAATACTAAAGTCATATAATGCTTTGTTGTGAGGTTCGCCTAGAGGTCAGCACTGGTTCAGGGCCCATTGTTCAGGCCTTAGCACTCCAGGTCTGTTTCACTGAAGTTGAGGAAGATCTCTGCACCATATAATGCCCCTGTAGTGATTTAACACTGGTAGGAAGCTGAGTACCACCACATCACTCTCTCACTCCCAGTACTCAGAACAAATAACAACTGGAGCAATGAGAGTTAAAAAGAGAAGTAAAAATACCTTCCTCTACCTGAATGGGACAGAGGGATTGGAAATGGGGGTTGTGGTCAGTCCAGAATACTTATCTCTGCCAACTGTTCACTGTCAGTCTTCCCCTGATTTGGTGTGGAGTCTCTTCCTGCGGGATGCAATTCTTCCTGAACTAATTCTGTGTGGTCCCTGTGCAAGCTGTGGTTCTTTGAAAACTGCCCCAATATGGGTCCATACCACAGGGTTCATCCTTCCAAGGCAGACTACTTCAGAGCAGGTCCCCATGGGCTGCAGTTCCATTCCAGCCCCTGCTCCTGTGGGGCTCTGTACTGCCTTCAGTCCACATCCACTGCTGCACCGCAGGTTCCTCCACGGCTGCAAGGGGAGATCTGCTCCGTGTGGTGCCCATGGGCAGCAGGGGGACGGCCTGCTCCACCGTGGGCCTCTCCTGGGCTGCAGGGAGCTGCCACTCTGTGCCCAGGGCATCAGACCTCCTTCTGCACTGACCTTGGTGGCTGTAGGGCTGCTTCCCTCTCATGTCTCACTCCTCTCTCCCAGTTGCTATTGTGCAGCACTTTTTCCCCTTCTTACATCTGCTCTCAGGGGCACTCGGCACCACTCATGGCTCAGGTCTGGCCAGCACCAGGTTCCTTTTGGAGCTGTCAGGAGCTGGTTCTGATCTGACATGAGGCAGCTGCTGGGCTCTGCTCACAGAGACCACCCCTGCAGCCCCCTGCTACCAAAACCTTGCCACATAAACCCAATACAATTCCCCCACTGTGCAGAACATACAGTGCAGTCTACAGAACCTCAGGAAAAAATACCGTTTTAAAAGAGCAGGAGCAGATGCCTGGAAAAGCTCAACTGGATGTCAAGCCTACACACAGACAGGGGGAGCTGATGCACCATGTCTAGGGTAGGTGTCCTCCCATTGAGCTGGAAATCTGAGTAGGAATTGCCTCAGTGCCCCAGCCTTGAGAATATTATGTGATAATTAGAAACTTAGCTGAATTTGTGCAATCAATTTCTTGTTAAAATATGAGACCTGACCTACTTAACACATATATTTTGCCCCGATAGTCAGTGGAACCCCATGACCACCAAATGCCCCTTGCAAGAACCTCGTGTTAACACAGCACATACATAGTATTAGATTTTAATATGGATAGCAATTCTTAGAATAAGTGGGCACTCTGTGGAAATTGTATGAATATTCACACATGTGAATGCATATAATCTGTCTGCTTTAGCTCCTGGGCATGCATGTCACATGGAGCGGTCCTCAGTGCATCTGGCACCACAATAAAGAATGCCTTCTCCTTGATATCACATTGGTTTTAAGGAGTTTCATTTGGACTGGACTTTTTCCGGGAACAGAATTACATCAAAACTGGAACCAACAAAAAAGGGCCAAGAGTCTTAGTGACTGGGGACTCCTCCCTGAGGGGCATTGAGTTGGCTTGGATCTCAGAAGGCAACATGGAAACTGCAGAATATTAAGAGACTTAGCATGCCTTAGAAAGACATTGGAGGGATGGTCAGTGCCAGTAGTGTTCTGCTCTGTCCTTCCGAATGGTGACTGGGACCTGGAAGGAAGGAGGAGAACAGGTCAGATAAATGGCCGGCTGCATGGATGGTTTCATGATCTTAGGAAGACCTTTGAGAGACCAGGTATGTGGGTATCTGATGAAATGCAACTGAGCAGGACCAGGGGCAAAAGAGTTCCCGGAAGCAAGTTGGCTAGACTGATGATCAGAGCTTTAAACTAGATGTGACAGTGTAGGAATGGAATGTGGTTTCTCCATTAGATACTGAAAAAGGGAATTGACATGAAGAAGTACAGCACTGTGTATTTTGTAATTTGCCCTTAGAAATAGCTGGTTTGAAAAAGTAGAAATATCATATATTTCAGTAACGTATTTTAGAAATATTGTTGAATTATGTGACTAATTCTCACTTGTAAAACTGTAATAGTTGCAAATAGTATGGGTATAGTATTATGGACTAGAAAGGATGTTGTAAGGCTATTCCGTTTGGATAAGAAACCCTAAGCCAGGGCCTCCACACAAGGCCAGATTATCTCACTCTGTGGGTAGGTCGGGATGCAACAGGCAGGCATCACGATACTTCCCTCTATCCTCCTTCCAAACTTATCTCTATCCAAGGACAAGCAGTTGTCCAGAAATAATGGCCGAGTGTTGAGTGAGCAAATGTTAGAAGTTAAATAATTAGCAATGTATGCTTAGCTAGCAAAAATTCATGTGTAACCAGTATTTGTATGTTTAGTTGAGCATCGAGAAGATTTGTGAACCTGAAGTATGAGAAACCAGGGGAGAAAATATAAGGGTTGGGTAATAGACCATAAAAGATGTAATACTGTCTGCCGTCACGCTCCTGTTTACAGGATGCCTGCCATTGCAATTGTGAATAAAATCTGCTTTTATCAGAGATACTGTCCTGATAAATTATTTGTTTATTTTTAACAACAGGGGAATGGGATTTTTTTCTATGTGACAGAGAAGTGCTGGGGAACTCTCACTTTAGGAAACAGCAGGGAAAGATCTCTTAATTGTCCCAAAGGATCTCATGAGGACACCTCAGAGAACATAACATTGCCAATAACCCAGCTATTAGTCTCTACCCCAAAGCACGCAGCCTGGGTAATAAGCAGGAAGAGCTGGAAGCCACGGCACAATTAGAATCGTATGACCTAATTGCAATCACAGAGATGAGGTGGGATGATTCACATGACTGAGCATGATGATTGAGTGCTGCAAGCTTTCCAGGGAAAGAGGTGTGGGGCATTTGCCCTCTATGTTAAGGGGTGGATAGAGGACAAAGAGCTGCCTCTGAGAAACAGTCAGGATCATGTTGAGAGCTGGTGGGTGAAAATCAGGGACTGAACTGATAAAGGACATCTGGTGGTTGTGGTCTACTACAGGCTGGTCAGGAGGAACCTGTGGATGAAGCCTTCTTGCTTCAACTGCAGGAAGTGTCACACTCACAGGCTCTCATCTTGATAGGGGATTTCATCTACCCAAATTCTACTGGTAAAGAACACAGCAGGCTGCAAGCAATCTTGAAGACTCCTGGAGTGTGTTGAGGATAACTTCCTGGTCCAGATATTAGACGTATTGACCAGAGGTGAAGCATTTCTGGACCTGGTGCTCACCAACTTAGAGGAGCTCATAAAAAAGGTTGAGACTGGAGGCACCCTGGGCAGTAGAGAAAATGTCCTGGTAGAATGTAATCTTGATAAGGATAGGCCTGGGAAAAAGCAAAGTTAGGAGAGCAAACTTCAGGCTATTTAAAGGATTACTGGGTGAGATCCCCTGGGAAGCTGTGTTACAGTGTCTATATTAATCAACACTAGCAGAGTACAGTGCAGCTCCCCACAGCCTGTGGAATGTTGAGATTCTGCTTTTAGGCTCCAGATGTCCTACTTATCGCAGAAAAACAACCTTCCCTAGACAGAATGTCAGTTTGCTGGAGACTGTGAATTAATTGCTGAAGGAATGCAATTCAGGCTCATAAAAAAATCATATAAGGCAAACGTCATAGAAGCTGTAAATTTTCCTTTGTGTGATTAAAGGTATCAGTTCCTTGGCTGGCCCTGCTTAATGTGTTTCTTATTTCCTGGATTCTGACCGCTATCCATACTCTCTACTTCTTCCAGTCCAAGGGCCTTGTATCTGGGGTAGGAGTGGGGAGGAGATGTCTCTGAGCAGAGACTGTTGTGACCTTCTTACGGGAGGCGGGAAGCTGGCTTCACTTCTTACATATCCCTCTCTGATTCCCAGATGCTTCTCATCCTGCTAATTTCATCCTGCAGCCTGGACATCTGGTCAACAAGTTATTTCCATAGGGCACAGCTTCCCCCCTTGACACCCCTCTCTTCCCTCAGGCCCTTGAGGGACTTCCAGATTCCAGAGTTCACCACAGCCAAAGATGCGGACAGCTCAGTCATTACAAGGGAGATCCATCTGGGCACACAAGTCAGCCCTGACGGGCTGTGGGCATTCCATCTGCGCTGCTGCCTCAGTGGGTGGTCACCCTGTCTAATCCAGGGCTGCACCCTGGTGTTCCCAGAACAAGAAGTAACTTGTGGAACAAACTCCATAACCACAAAGTAGTTATAAAGCAGGTGTGTTTATTCGGTGCCAGGTGCAGGGGGGATAACTCCTTCCTAGCCTGTGCACCAAAAGCAGGTAAACATCTTTATTTATAGAAAGAATACATGCATATTCATGCTATTTCTAAGACAAGGAGTGGTTATTACAATTAATTCTAGAAATTCATTACAATATTCCACGCCCATTCTACGCCCCAAACTCCACTCCTAACTAATGCTTCTACACATGCGTGGTCGCTCCGGTGGTCGTGGGGATGGAGGGCGTACGTCATCCTTGCAGTGTACTTCTGACTCTGGTGTAGTTTGATGAAGTATTTCAGCTTCAACTGGTTCAGTCTCTAGGATGGTTTCAAGGATGTGGCTCCTTGGACCAATCAGCAGGATCCTTGGGTTACATGCTCATGCTGACAAGTGAAATGTGCTCATAGCACAGGGCCGTGCAGGAGCTGTCTCTGTTCTTGCTGAGGTGCTGAGCAGACACCAACTCACCCTTCTCCAGTCTGTGTGTGGGGAGTGTGCAGTTCCTGCGTGCCATGCAGACCCCTGTGACAGTTCTCATGTGTGGGTTTTTTTTTCTCTTCCCTTCCAGCTCAGCCCTCAGAAGGGTGCTGTCTGTGGTGCTGTGACCAGCTAGTCTTAAGGAAAAATATCCCTTAGGCTAACAATCCTAGCCCCAGTTTGTGCAGAGCTGCACAACATGACCCAGGGACACAAGCATGCATGCTTTGGCTGTGTGTGTGCCCCACAGCTGTAGGGAGCACAGCAGAGATGCAAGCAGAGGAAATCCCTGTGCAAGGCCGCAGCTGGCACTGGTGGTGAGGCTGCTGAGAGCCAGGGGCTGGGGAGCAGATCCACCCCCAGCAGTGACACCTCTCACTGCCCTGCTACTGTGCTATCAGAGTGCTCTTTGCTAATGAATCTGTTGCTTTGTACAAGAGTCTCCAGCTGCCAGTACAGGGACAGTGACTTGGTAAAACACTGAGTAATAGGCTATCATGTTACAATAGACCGAATGAAATGGTTGTTTGTGGGAGACTGATTGTATTGGCAAATTCCACTGAGAATTAATGCCCATGTTTAGCATTTTCCTGGTCTCAGCATAGCAGTTCTTTTCATGATTCATCTCAGCACTTCTTGAACACCCATTCTAGCAATTCATACTGAAGGAATTAGCAGGAATTTTATAAAGAAGCTTCCTTAGACGTTGAGCTAATAAACATTGATGACCTGCAAGTGGCTTTCTGAGAAAAAGCAATTATAATGCTGGTGTTATGTAACTAATTTTTCTACGGTTGTTTTATTCCTCATTTGCCTACAATAGGCAGGACTTGCACCTCAGTGAGTTTATAGTGCATTCGGGAACATACATTACATAAATTACGTATATACATTTTTCACACGGACTTGTATTACTCACTTCCACCACTCTGTATTCAGAGAAACTGTGAGATCTAGAAGCTCACTGGGGCTTTGATTGCTTTTTTTTTTTTTTGTTACGATAATGTCTGGGTTCTCATTCTGCTCCCATTTTGTTATGATGGCAGTGCAGTGTTTGGGAAGCACGCAGCCAGCTGACTTGTTTTTCTTGTTCTGGGTTTCGTTGCACGGTGGTCGTGTTTTGCAGAGATAGACTATATTTGATTACTGACTTCTGGATAGAAATGTGTACGATGTGCTCGTTATCTTCAAGTAATCAGCAGTCTTCATTAGGGAGGAGGTGAAGGAAACGAGCTTTGGTTGTGTGTTGGTCACTGTCAGTGAATTGCTCTGTAGCTCTTGCAGCCCACCCAGCGTGCCCTTTGCAGCTGAGCTTGCTGTCAAGGCATGCAAAAAGAGCCGAGTTGGGTGCTAAGCCGTAAATGCAGCTGTGTGTTTCAGCTGGGGCCTTGTGCTGTATCTTGCTGTTGATTTGTAAATATTTCAGGCTTGGCCTAAGGCAGTACAAGTCAGGGTGCTGTTTCTCCTTTAGCACATTAAGGTTACTGTTACAAGTCATCAAGGGCAACATCAGGATGAAGCTTCGCTTTAGCAAGCTGCAGAGATGGCATGAGGTTTGTAAAGCTAAGTTTATTTATGCTGATGTGTTCTAAAGAAATAATCTTGTACTGATGTGAATCTTGTGATATATTACAGATTGCTCTGTAATACAAGTTTTTTATTCTATTAATGTTATTCCAAAGCAAGTGTGCTTTTCACTTTCAGTTTGGAGGAATTATTGCTGCTGTTTGTACTTCTAGGGTTTGAGTTTACTTTTTGCGATGAGTGCTCTTTTTAATATATTGTGTAGAGCTCTCTATCCTGGGACAAAACCAGTGCCAAATGCCTGACTAGCTCAGCAGGAACCGTGGGCTGTGGGGGATTGCAATACCTTCAGCAATGGAGCAGTGCAGGATGTTGGGCTTGGATCCTAAAGCAAACCTATGTGAATGGAAACGTGAGCTTGTAAGTGTTGTGCACTGCTGATAGCTTTTAAAGCTGTGTGTGTAAGGACTGTCTGAAGTACCATACAGCACATCCATCTGCTGTGTCAGGACAAGAGATGAACTGCAGCTCTCTCTTCTGTCAGTCCGAACTCAGAAATGCTGAGGTGTGAGGACAGCTGTCCTTAACTGCTTTGAGAAAAATGTTGTGGAAGTTGTAGGGCATTTTTGAGTTACATTTTCACCTTGGCCTATGCAGCTGAGTTCAGGTGTTGTTCAGATTCTGACGATATAGTTAAAAGGGGATGCTCTTAAGAAGAATTAGCATGAAAAACACAGGAGGAAAAGAACATAATAAAGTTAATCTAGCTGTATGTTTCTTAGGGTGTCTCTCAGGTTGTTTGTCTTTAGTTACAAAGAATAGGTGTAAGGATTTTGTTATCTGGTTTATCTATGCAACTTCTTTCTGAGAATCCTGTCTAAATTGTGCTGCAGTCTTCTGATATATTTACTGTCCTCTGTACATTTTCTTGCCAAACTGAAATCTGGAAAAAAGTTGTTGGGAAATCATATAAATCACGTTAAAACAGATTAGGAAACAGACTTTGTTTCCAGTGAAACAATTTCTTGTTGCCAACCTCCTTGCAACCCAGCCCGGTTAGCAACACTGCATCAGCACCCCACCGTCTGCACCCCACCCAGCACAGGGACATGAGAGACGCACACATAGCGTGTAGCTCAAGTGCCAACTGATTGCTGCACAACAGCTGCTTACATACATGACACGCAACCGATCCCAGGTACCCGTGACCTGTTAAGCACCCCCCAGAACCACCCCCTGTATCTCCTACCCACCGTAGCCCGAGTACTGCCCACACCTAGTACTGCCCACATTTCTAATCTAAAAAAAAGTCTGATTAAAGAAAGGGAAGGCACTGCTACCTTAAGTAACGTAATTTCAAAGCTTATAGTCTTTATGTAACTCCATTTTGGATTAATAAAGATAAACGCATTGTCTGAAATAATCAAAACAGAGAACAGCAGAAAGCATTTGCAAGCTTGTAAAAGAAAATTTGAGTTGGCTGTCTTGTCTCCTGCAAATTTAAAGGTTTAACATACTTGCTATATGACTTCCTGGCTCTCATATGCTTTAGTATCTTACTTGGAGGTTGGTCCTGTTCCTGTTGTTTTCTTCCTTTTACAAGCCCTTTGTGATAACACAAGCCCCACTGGTTTAGCATTGCGGCAGCCAGACCTTGTGTTCAGAAATTATTGTAGAACAGATTCAAATCTGTAAATGCAATCTTGGCTTTTATACTGAAAATCAATTCTTCCTGATGAAGGGAAGCTTATCTTTCTGCTCAACTCATGTCCTCTGAGCTTGAGTTCTCTACATTACCATTGTCTTACATTGAACTTAGGCAGAATTTTAATTTGAGGAAGATTCTGAGTTTAATTTTTTTTTTTTTTTTAATGAGCATATTTTTAGAAGAATTCAGGATCTCTCCTGAAGTGCAGATATTGTGTATTTATGTGGGAATACAAGAAAAACTGCTCAAAGCAGCAGCTGTGGAGCAAGATAAACAGCATGAGAACCAAGAACACCTCTAGAAGAAGAAAGAACGTCTGACGGCTCTGATTGGATAAGCGCCTGCATGAACGGTTGAAGAATGTTTGTAGAATGCTCTGTTGGCATGTAAAGGTGGATGGGGAAGTTGTAGGGGCGGATGGGAAAGCTAGAAAACTTGTGAAGGTACATAAGTGATGTGAGAACTTGTAATAAATGATTTGGATCGTTCACAT
>JAOWBP010004554.1:0-10567 GCA_028571105.1 Tragopan temminckii | reverse complement strand
GACAGCCCTCACCCTGGAGAAGAGTTAGCAAGCAAATTAATGAGAAGATAGGACAGACCATGCTCATCAGGTGCAGGGCATGGCCAGATAAACATTTGAACTATCCACTACTTACATGCAACCAGCCCATTTATCCTGTTATCTATGCCTTTGTTGTCCCACACTTGTTCCTCCCCAGATCACCTCAATCCACCCACTGCTTTTGGTTTCTCCCTTAAACATCCAATAGAAAGTCTTGTACAATAATGTGTCCCATGGCTCTTGGCAACAACCTCCCTCAGTCCTGAAGGTGCTCTAGGGTATGATGGATTTCACACCTGGACACTGTGACAGCCCTGAAAGAGGTCCAGGTCACTTCTGCTTTTGCACCTTGTGTTCCTCTAAGCTCTTAGAACTTTTACTTTTCTACACAATTATTGTTCTCTGTCTTGATGTAAGAATCCCACCTTCAGCAGAAGTAAAGAAACATGTTTTTCAACTCAAAATAAAGTACTAAAAACTCTTGTGGTGCTTTTGTTGTATTTTATTTCTTTTCCTAGGAAAAGGTCAGCAGCATTCCTTCAGTAGTAATAGAGCCAGCATCAAACAACGAAGGCGAAGGAGAAGAACATGATGTCATTGTGAATGAGTCCAAAGATGCTGCAGCAGAGATGGGCACTCAGGGCACTGACAGTGAAACTTCCCAAGTTGGAAGTGAGCAGAAACCAACTGAAGAAATCCAGACTGCACCTTCTCAAGATCAGCCTGCATCAGCAGGAGACGCAGCTTCCGACATGCCACCAGGCTTTCTCTTTAAGGTCTGCTTGTTTGTTTTTCTTTTAGACATCTTTTCAGATCTAGCTTCTGTGGATGTGTCTGTAAATTGAGGCATTATGATGGTTTCTTGAGGCCAAAGAATGCCTAGTTTCACAGCCACATGCTTGCATGCGCATACACTCACACAACCTTTGGTTGTGTTTTTTCTCCATACATGAATTTTGAGAAATATATTTTCTGCACTTGGATTTTGTTGGTTATGTCCCTTTGTAGCTGTAGGAATCATTAAAGTTCTCCTTTCATCTCACCAAATCAGTACTGACAGTGAATCTTTTAAGTAAAATTCCATTGCCAGCGATTTAGTCAGCAATATTATACGATCGTTTGCTAACAATACCAAAAAGGCATTTTTCTGGCCTGAGAATCTGTAGAGGAAGTTCCAGCCCTATTGAAATCTATGGGATTTCAACAGTTCACTGTAATGAAGTTGAAGTGTCATTTTGTGTCCTTAGTATTACTATACTTACAAACTGTTAGGGTACTCAGAAAAGTTTAATGAGGCTTGAGGGAAATTCTCTCCTTGGCTGGTAAGACCCACAGGGATTCCTGGTTCACAAGGTTCTTTTCGCTTCAGAATCACTAAGCAGGAGAAACGCTCCTTGAGGATAGATGAACTTTATATGCTTCCTACTATAATTTGCATACTTCAGACTAATTAGCCCCATAGCACTCCATAAATACGCCATTCTTTCTGATCCATTTTCATTGGTCAATATTTTCAGCAAACAGTGAGAATAACTTTAAGGTTAGAGTGACCAGTATTGTGCGGTTTTGATGCAGACATGCTGCCACAGTTCATCTTTTGTTTTTTATCATGCTTCCTTGAGTCAAACATAAACAAGAAGAAGCAGAATATATGACTGCCATCTGGTTCTCGACGCTGTATTATTGCAGAGTTACCATGGAACTGTCTGTGCCTTTGAGAAAACTAGAATAGTATATTTCTTAAGGAGGTAGAGCTATTTAGTTAAAATGATCTGTTCACAACAGTGCATTAACCCCACAAATGTTTTAATAATCACCTCTTTCAAAGACAGATATCTTTGGCATTCCTATCTGCCAGCGAATGGGAGTTCTTTCTAGGACAAACAGGAGCTTTGGTTCCCATTATTAACTTCTTTTATCTTGTATTGAAACTGGTGCTGTACCTCTCACTCTAATTTCTAGGGATGTTTACAGCAAGAATAGTATCTAGCAGAGCATAAGTAAGAGTCTAAAATAGCATTTCTTGTGATTCTTTTCCAAGCTTATTAGCAAAATTCTGCCATCCCTCTCTTCAGGTCTAGTAATGATAGTGGAGAATGAAAGCAAGTTCCTTACACAGTAGGAGCAATGTAACAGGACTTGTCCAAAAGGCAGCACTTAAGGGATTCTGCAACCTTGGGAAAGGATGTTTGGTTTCTTTCAGTAGTTTCAGGAAGATTTACTGAAACTATACCTGTTTCATAAACTATAAATAGAAACTTTGATGTGAACATTAACAACTTGAATGTACATATCTATGGCCATATATTTCCATAAAGAAAGAAGTGAAAGAGTATATTTTTCTTTTTTCACAATGTCTCTATTTTGATCATTTCTGTATACTTGGTATTTCCTTTAGGTTGAAGTTCTGCATGATTTTGAGGCAGCTAACAGTGATGAGCTTAATTTAAAACGAGGGGATATTGTACTAGTAATTCCTTCTGAGACCACAGCTGATCAGGTAACAGCATGATTATTTCTTTCGTTAATGTTTCCCTTTGTCTCAGTTTTCTTCTCACTGTTTATAGTTAATGTGAAGTGTTGATTCAAAATGTCTTTACTGTTAGAAAACACCAACGTTCTTGTTTTATCCTTTTACTTGGTTTAATTTGTGACCAAACAGCACAGTTAACTAAAATAAAGTCCCAGGTATTTGCTACCAACAGGATCCAACTTCAGTACATTTTTCTAGGGCACTTTTATGTTACTTTATAGTGGATTTTATACAGGCTTACATACATACACAGGCTTAATACAGAAGATGGCTTACAAATTGTGCATCGTGTTGCTCTCATTTTGTTGTAACATTGAATCGGAACTGATTGTATGTTCCCCACATGTTCAGAGTTTTACATAGAGATTTGAATAAATATACGTTTGCCCAGAGAGAGCACTGAGACTGCACACAAACAGTTCTGTCCTGAAGCTAAATGGCACAAAGGTATTTTTCCTACATGTTCTGTGTGCCTCTGGGAACCTGAGCCTCACACAGCTGGGCTCTTGAACCACACCAGCAATCACTTTGTCTTTGATGCAAGAACCCATCAGTTCAATGTCATTTAAGATATTTTATTTTGTTTTAACAGCGTGTTTCCGGTTAATTTTTAAACAATTTAATTTCACGTTATATTGAATTGCAGTAAAGTGAATTAATTTTTGACTACTTCTTGAAGAGAAGACCATCTTGTACAATTAGTACGAGCCAATTCATGCTGTAGTGGCAGAAAGTGCTGATGAAAAGTATCCCACTGAACTAGGGGCTGGGAAGTTGGGATCTGGATCCTGCACAGTGAGATAGCTAAGTGCTCTGCTCTGAATGAAGAACATTTCTTAAAATATGCCCAAATACTCTCTAGTGCATATTTGGAGAGCCAGAGACTGTTCATTATCTAAGCTGAACTCTCTCTTAATACAAGAGACAAGTAATTGTGTTGGCTTTTATTCTCTTTTATTATTATTTCTGAATAAAAGATTATTTTTATTTTCCTTTTCACTAGGACTCTTCATTATTTTTGTAGGGACAGATTCTCTTATACTTACTCAAACTGTGCTGCATCATACCTCTTGGGCTGCTCAACTGATTTTATTGTCAGTATTTGCAGAACACCACTCTAAAGATATAAAAATATGTTGTCTTCAGTTATTTTTTCTTATAATATTCTGTATTAAATATATATAACCTTCACTTGGTGAATCCATTAATTATTTTTCTCTTGTGGTGTGCATCCAAATCCCATTAGCATTAATTGGAGTAAATTGTGTGCAGTGATGGAGAAAATAAAGCTTTATGTATTCATGTTTCTGAGATCATTCTGCTCATATCTTTATTACTCAGTGTGTATTTGCCCTTCGTGTTTAACATCACCATAAAACTTAATTTTTCTCTTTTACCAGATACTTTGTTGATTTACAGAGAGTATTTTATCTTGGTTCTTTTTTCTTCTGCAAAATTGATCTAAAACCATCATTCTGATATAGGTAGTGCTGTCAACCTGTGTTCCCTGTTCAAAGCCAACTAATCCCACCCGGTGACTTCAATTTTTTTCCGTAATTATTGAGTTGAAGTTATTATCCATTAAAACTTCAGTCCTTAGCAGAATCTACTCTGTCCATGGTAGAAAACTTCAGTTCCTCCGTCTCAGGTTTTCCAAAACATGAGCTTCAAAAACATGCTGCCAGTTACTCCATCTCTTTTTGTACTTTCTGTAGAATAATAAAGAATCAGCATTAGAAATTCCCTGTTAATCATCACTTAACTCTGACTCCTGTTCTTAAAAGGAACAAAGCACAGAGCTGATCAATTGGTGAGATGAAAATAGGCTGATCACTGCAAAAAATACTGAATGGATTTTATTCCAGGTAAAATGGATAGCACTTAAGAGAACCCAGCACTTTCCAATAAGAAATCTTCCTTTTGACTGATTGTGCTGCTGAGGATTTGGATTGCAGTATTGCATGTCAAAATCTGGCTTAGGCTTAAGTTTCCAGGAATTTTCAAAAAAGGTAGTTGAATATCAACTGACTTTTAGTTTCTAGAAATTATGATGACAGAGAAAACAAGAACTGTTATTTCTTCTGACTGTCAGTATAGGAATGAGAGAAAAGAATGCTCGGAAAAAAATAATCAGATAAAAACACTGATTCTAGTACACTGCTATGCTCTTGCTGTTTAAGTATCCCAATATTACTGTGAGAACTTTGAAAGCATCTCCACATGCATTTGCACAAATGCAGATTTGCTATAATACTGAATGACCCCAGAGGCTGATTATCCAATTTTCAGTTCAGTTGGAGGTTAGGTGGGATAAAGGCCATATAATATGTTCACAGTCAGTCTCAGAAAACCATGGTCTGGCAGAACAGAGGAAACAATCTGTGCAAAATCAGAGTACTCAATTTAACCAAATCACCACTTCTTTTACCCATATGACTCTAAAACTTCTCCGGGCCTGGAGTAGGTAAAAAGGAATGGGAGAGACCTGAAACTGAAGAGGCTCTGTGTTTTTTGTTTCAGGAGGCTGGCTGGTTGACAGGCATTAAGGAATCTGAGTGGCTTCAGTACAGAGATGCAAATAGTTATAAAGGACTTTTCCCAGAGAACTTCACACGCCATCTGGAATAGTTCTTCGCTCAGGCACACGAATGTGGAATGAAGCTCAGTCAGTAGGTTTTTAACCTCTTTGAAACACAGGAGCCCACTTTTTTGTAGTTCAGGCTGTTAATGGTTTACAGATGGGTGCCAGACAAAGCTTGTTGAAGCATATCAAAATGAGCATGAGTGCAAACAGTTAAGCTAGCAATTTCTGAAGCAGTGCGTGAAAAAAAAAATCAAATAAAAACAGAAATGTCCTTATTTGTTCACATGTACGTGGCAACAGGTTTGTTTGTGCTTTGTCAGAGCTATGGTGATCCCGTATTTGGTCCTTTCCCATGAAATCCAAAATTAGCCTCCTTGATACCAAAACCTTAACTTCTCTGCACTAAGTGTATTGTATTGAGTTGCACTGCAGAAAATTTAATTAGTAATCCTGTAGTAATGAGGTCAAACTATTATAAGTTTCATGTGTTTAAAAAATATAATTAACTGCTGCAACGTTTTTCAGTGTTACTTTTGGACATGCATAACGTATATACACAGGAACTTGAATGTGTATATATAAGTGCATATGGGTATATATGCATTTTAACAATTTCATTGTAGTTCTTTGACTGTGTAGTGTCATCAGTACATGCATTGCTCTCTCACTGTCTGGCATTACAGGAAACAGTTTTGTTCCAAAGCAAAACTAGCTGCTCCTTTGCCAAAACACTGAACAGTATCTGTGTTAGTAATGTGAAATTTTCATTCTGAGATGATGAATAACATCATTTTCAAAGCTGCTAAACCTTTGAGAAGGCATGGCTCAGTTTCCTCTTCCAGCTGCAGTAGTTACAGTGAGATAATCTGGAAGGGGAACTGTTATGATGCTAATCTATACTTTTTTATTTAATTGGCTGAATAAAAAGAACACAACAAAATTAATCTCTGAGAAATAAACATAATATATTTTCACAATAAGTATTTATGCAGCATACCTTCACAAATCCTTTTAAATTAAGATATATAATGTATCCTGTATCAAAAAGTCATCTGTAACTTATGTTTTCCAGTGCTGTGTCATTAAAAATAAACCTTTGATCCAAAGACGTTTCATCTGTGATGCTTTTGAAGTTTTGTTACAATGAATTTCACGTGGTTCATGTGCTCTATTAGGGAATCTAATTTTAATTTAGTAACTCTTTTTCCAAAGAAACACAGCGCAACATCTAAATTCTTGCTTTCAACCTCGAGATTTCAACAGGTCTGATTCCCAGCTCAGCACATCTCCTGGCTGCTCCTCCTGGAAATGGGCTCTGGACCAGCGGCAACAAGGGAACTTGTCTGTGCCCAACTGTCACTCAGACTGCTACCTCTTATTCGTTTCTTGCTCATCCATTTATCTCGTGTGAAAAGAAAATTCTCCGTCAGTCTGCCCTGTTCTGTTTGCTGATGCATGGAAGCTACAAACATTTAGGAACACCCACATTTTCCTGACAGTTCAGCTATTTTTTGTGATATTTTGGTTGTGAGCTTTTTTGTGTGTGTATAAGTTCTTTCTACTCTGATTTGTCAGACTTCAGTTGAAGAAATAGAATTTTATTGTTCCTCTGAAAGAATAGGGAAGTTGCTTTCTTCTTACTGAATTCAGTAGTTTTCAAAGGGAACTTTGACGATAGCTGTACTTTGTGGAGAAGTGGAGTGGCTTGACTGTGGTAGCTGGGATTTTGGCTTTAAAATGTTACAGTGAGCAATTGGAGTCTCGGGATGTTGTGGGAAGCTCTTTGGTTTTCTTTTCATCCCTTTAACAGGCTTGGAAATCGACAGTGATCCAGGACCAAGAATTTCTCCAAGGGAACAACTTTTCATTTGTTTCTGATGTTACAGTAAATTCCAGACTCCGGTGCACCGGATTGTCATAATGACCTGTTAAACCTCATGTATGGTGCAACTCTGATAACCTCCAGGCCACAGTTTCCTGCTTACCTAGATCTCAACATGTGCTTTTCAGCAAAAGCTGTTCTACAGATCACTGCAGATGACCCACAATGGAACCTCCATTTCCCTGTGCAATCTGCATGGTCACTTCTCAGCCAATCAAGTAGGACCATCATTACAGCCATACTGCTAAAAAAGCAAACAATGGTGTGAGATCCCCAAGGAATCTCTTTCCCCAGTATCTCTGTGCAGTTATCTTTGTGCCCTCTTCTTGCTAGAAGTACCCGTGTCAAATTCAACACTCTTGACCTTGATACTCCTAAAACCTTGGTATAGGTGTATGTGCCAAATTCAATGATAGAGGGTTTGAGGTACGCATGAGATTGTATGTGGATGGGAAAGGTGCCTAATCTACAGCAAAGAATTTTCATGCTTCCCTCTGATATGTTCCTCAGCAATACTGCTTAATCCTATTCTGTGTTTCTAAAAATCTCTTCAATATAAAGAAAAACATAATTTCAAAAACCATCTAATGTCTGCCTCTCGCTGCAAGCACTGTCATTATTTGCTGAAAGTATGAAGATGTACAGATAATGTCCCAGCAGCCATGCTATTGCACGTGATGCACGTGTGATTGATGTGCTGCAGGTTACTGTGGATATGACACCATGCTGGCATGAAATACATCTTATATCTCACATCCACACCTCGGATCCACAAAGCAAATAGGCTTCTTGTGAGAAGGATGAGGAGAATTATTAATGTTATCCTTAAAAGTCCTTGCAAAAATTCGTATAACAAGATGATAGATGCAAAAGGAAGGACATTGATAGACTAGCCAAAATATTATTTGTCCTAATTTTCCCTCTGAAATATGGAACTGGCGAATAGAAAGATTTATCATTTGGAATTTAGAGCTGTTTCTCATATTTGATTTCTTCTTACTCATGTTTCATAAGACAATCAGACTTCTCTCTCAGACACATTTATTTCTGCAGCTCCTGAGATGCATAGTATAAAATAAATGTATTTCTCGGTGATTTATATAAGCTTATTCATGGGCAAGCAAGGGAAATTTTTCTATTTTATTCTTTTTTTTTGTTTTTGTTTTTGCTGTTACATTCAAGTGATACCCTCTTCCCCAGAGCTGTATTAGCCCAGAACTATTTCCCACTCTTGCATTTCTCTGTTTAACACATTATATTGGACTTGGTGAATTACCAAATTTTATGCTTTCCAGGTGATTGTAAAGCAATAGCCCATTGTGTCTTAATTTCTCTAGAGACTTATTTATGCCTAAGACAGCACACAGTGCTGACCTACAGCAGCCATCGTTTCTATTTTTACACTGAATGAACACTCAGAATATTTAGGGCCCCGGTGTCCTGATCCTGTGGGTTATGGACAGCATGGCCTTGGAAGTAAGACAGAGTAACTGAAGATGGAGGAGCATTTCATGTGAATGAACTGATAAATTGTGTATTTGCAGCTTGTCTATCCAGTTTACAACCTTTCATGAATAATGGAAAGTGTGCAAGATGAATGGCACTTTTGTCCCATTCCTTCTTCTCCTCCTCCTCTCCCTCCCCCTTGTTCCACCCCTTCCCTATCTCACACATAGATGCATCTGTCCCTGCCACCAGGAGTGAAAGTGTGCTGTGGGTACAATCTTGCTCGAACTGCGTGGGACTTGTTTGCACGGTGCTCTGGTTACTGATGCCCTAACACCAGGAAAACACAAAGTAAATCATAGTCTCATTAAGCTCATGCTTAATGAACATGTTTAAGTACCTTTCTGACTCGAGGAAAAAAGACATTGAACCATGTTGCTATGATGGGTAAGGTCAGTGGATGAGGTGGTGGGTGTAGGTGCAGTTTGCAAGATTGGGCAGGCAGAGCACAAGCAGCCATTCCACTGTTCAAAAGTCCAAATAGAATTTTATTGCTAGTTTGCAAAACAGATTTAAAAGATCTTTTTTATTTAAAACAGTACATCACAGGTGATGACTCACTATTTGGTAAGCCAATTCTTGCCTACAAGAAGTAGTCAGCCCAGTTAATTAAGGTCACATTTCTGAAAGCAGTGCAAAAGAGCATGGAGATGTTTTTCTATCTGCTGTAATGAACAGAGCTGGCTCTGATGTGTTCTCTGGCAGCAGAATGTTTGCTGCAGATCGGAGACCGCAGGCAGGCCGTGGTGCTGAGAGCCAGCTTCTTTGTGAGAGTAAAGCTTTGTCATCATTCAGGGGGAGGAATTTGAGGTAATGTGATCTCAGTCCATGTCTAGAATCAAAGAATACGAAGTGGGGTGTGGTTTTAAACTGAGTATCTCCCCAGATGTATAGGTACATGATAAGATAGCCACTTTTCAAGCATTCTTCTCTCAGATCTCCACCCACTGATTTCAGCTCTGATGCTGTCTTTGCATGTAGCTGTCTCCAGCAACATTTCAAACACACCTGTGTTACTCTTGTATGGATGTCTTCACTCTGACCCATGAGCATCACATGGGGAAAGCCACAGCACTTTCCAAACACTTCTTCCTGTAAATCAACAGGAAGACTTCATAATTAACATTATTCTATCAAAGCTGAAATCAATCCAAAGGGAATTGTGCTTTGTAGCACAGTGTGCTTAGTAGCAGTTAACAGAAACTGCTGAAAGAAAATGCTTAGAAAATAATGAAAGTACCACTCCATGCACATACAGGACTTCTGCCCAGCCACGGACAATAAATGCAATGCAGAGAAGAGCAAAGCAGCATGTAGCCATTGGAAATATGGTCTGCAGGAGTCAGAGACTCACATGTGCCAAAGAGCATCGGCCTCCTTCTTCCTGATGGGTGTGTGTACCATTGTGCAAGGCCACCATCTGCCATGCACTCAAGCAAGGCATGCATCTACACTGCTGGGCACTGTTGGTCCTAATAGCCCAGGGTTCAAAAATTCTCCATGAGCTGTCAGAAAAGTAGGCCCAACTTGAAGCTGGGTGCCTCTTCTGGAACAAAGCACTGCCTCTGTGTAGCTAATAACAAGCATAAACGTCCCGGATATATCCTGAGCATGGCTTTAGAGCAGAAAACAAACTGGAGTCTCTCCCTTTTGGTGCTGCTGTGGCATTCAGTTTGCTGTGGCACAGGCTAACCACAGGTGTCTAATTGTGCCTATGTGGTTGGTAGGTGGACCGTTCCTAGCACAGCACGGAACAGAAACGAGGACATCAAAACTCTGGAACAGTGTCTTTGTAAGTTTAGATTATTAAATTTCCAAGATACATGCTTTAAAGGAGGAGGTGAGTGTTTTTCAGACTTCCTGTGCCTGCATTTCAGGACAGATTCTATATACGAGTTTTGTTTGTTTCTTTAATTTAAACATGTTGAGCTGCAATGGAAGGAAGCTGTGTATCAGTGAATGAAAAAAAAAAAGGCCAGATTGGATGGGGCCCTGGGCAGCCTGGTCTAGTATTAACTAGCCTAGGATTAAATGGCAAGGC
>JAOWBP010004536.1:0-11685 GCA_028571105.1 Tragopan temminckii | reverse complement strand
GGGGGGGTGAGGGAGAGAAATATCTTTTGTATAAACTGTCCGTTTAAAATTAGCTACAGTCTTGATGTTGATTTTCTGCTTAAAATTCACTGGCACATTTGTTTCAGATAATAAAATTTGCAAGAGTGCTGATAATATGCAAGAGTGGGCTCTGCACGCAACTATTTGTGCTGGCAGATACAAAAGCTTCTCCCGAATTTCTGCGTTTCCCGTGCATTCTGTGCCATCCTCAGCCCCTCGGACCCGCGCTGCGCATTTCCCGGGGTCTGCGAGGGCTCAGGGTTCTCTCTCCCCCTCTTCTTAACGTTTTAAAAAGGAGAGAGCGTCTACAGCCATGTAGACACCCGACGCATTCACTGCGGAATTTTCGAGACAACCCTCTAGTACTAGAATGCGGCAGCCGCTGCGGATATTTTTTGGCACAAAGACAATGGTGGCAGTGCCAAGCCCCATGGCTAAAACTACTCAAAGGAGGCATAAGGGTAGCATTAATCGTTCGAGTCTTTTACCGCATGGAGCACCGCCGTCCATATTTTACAACCCGAAAGTGCCCGTTTGTGGTATTTGTTGAGAGCCAGGAAAAGGGAGGAGGGGGGGGGAGAAAAAAAATACATTAGAAAAATAAAAAGGGGAGCCTGAAACGCACACAACAAATCTGGCCAGATTTCCCATTAATTCTCTCTACCTACAGCACCCAACGCTGAGCATCGCGCCGTCCGCCAGCAGCGCTCCGCGACACAGCGCCCATCCTTGTGTGGTCGGGTCAGCAGGACGTGGGAGCGCAGCCACGGCAGGAGCTGACCTACAGAGGCGGTCAACAACTTTGGGGAGCCGTTATTCTTTGGGTAAAGCAGGAGAAGAGTCTTCGATACGGCCGGAGGTGGCACCTCGGCGCGTGCGGCCGCGGATCTATATATTGCATTAATTGGCACAATGCGTGCCAATCAACGGAGAGACAAAGGAAGAACTCCAGGCAGCTCCTGTCTTCTGACAAACGCTGCATCTCAAGGCTGTGCTCTGTGGGTACTTCAGAAAACAACAACGCTTATCTCCCCGGAACTAAAACCATGCCTCCGTAAATACTGCGCTCACATTTCTGTTGAACCGCAGAAAAAATAAAAATAAAAATGAAAGCGTCCTAGGATTGCCAATCCATCAATAGCAAAGCCACTCGCCTTTCCATGGTGCGCTTTGAAAAATTAATCGAATTAAGTAGAAAATTTAAGCAACTTCCAAAGCACAAACGCAGCCATCGCCTCCCCCTCGGCTCCGTGCCCCAGGGGTGGGCAGCACCGGGGGCAGGATGGGGCTTCTTCCACCTGCAGAGGAAGGGGAAGCGAGGCTGTTTCTATAAACGACTTCCATTCACTCTTTATGCTCATTTCACTTGTGGCGTATTTTTTTTTTCCAGTGTTTCAACCAGAATAATGCAACCCAGGTTTTCCGATGCCCTGCGCTTGGGTTTAGCTCCTGGTTAGACCAAAGATGGGAAGCCTATCAGAAAAAATGAAATTTTAGAAAGTGCAGCAAATGTTTAGAGTTCTGCATCAGGTCTGCCCGGGTCTGCAGTTTTCCTCACCTTCCTTCTCATGACCGTGTTTCTAGAATTTTTCACTTTTTGCAGCACAGGGTCTCAGCGCTCCCCAACGGAGACCAGCCCGTCCCCAAGCAGCCGAGCACCAACTGCTCTCTTAGAAAGGCAATTCCCACATTTCTTCAGGAGCTCTGAACACACTTGTTCTTTCCAAGGAAAAAATAAACAAGTTTAAAATACAGATGCATTTTGGGGGGGAGTGAATCGCAGGTGAGCCGGGCTGCACGGGCGCAATCCCTGCTCGGCACTACGCGGCACAGCTCCGGCGTGACCTCGCTTATGTACACATATTCCTCCAACAGAACCGCGCTTCCTGCCATGGGATATACAGTCAAAATATCCCATTTATTGCCGACCGGTTCTGAACAGCGTGTTTTACATCACAAAGAATCTCGCCCGATGGTGATGGAAGTATCATGGTAATGAGCTATTCCTGCTTTGTGCCGTATGTGAAGTACAGACAATACGAAAGGAATCTAATAGATTTTAAGCAAAGTTTGTGCGGGAACACGTGCGATACAGCAGGAATGGCACAGCCGTGATCTCCAGAAGACCGCAAACCAGACACAAAGCCAAGGGAAGGTGTCGGTCCCAATAATTCCAACGCATTTGCCCCAGAATACAGCGCAATGTCGGGAAGAAGAGATCTTTTTGACATGAAAGAGGATTTTCCCACTTACACGGATGCGCAGCAAACAGAAACGGTTCGTAAAGAGACGTTACGATGCCAGAGCGTGTGCTGTTACAAGGGGAGAATTTTTTTTTTTTTTTTAAAGCAGTACCATCAAAATGCAAAGGAAATTAAACCCTAAAATCTGTGCTAAAATAAAGTCACAGCTCTGAGCTGAACAAACCGAGGGGAAAAGCGGTCCCTCAGCACCGCTCTCCCACCGCTGCCTGTGCTGAACAGGCAGGCTACGTCCCCCAGCATCCCTACAGCCAACGGGCACTGACACAGGCTGGCTGCATATTCGAACTGCTCGCTGCTATTATAACACTAATACTGATTATTAGCGTCAGTGTAATGCTCACACGGAGCTCTGACCCCACAGCCCCATTGCCCACAGCCCGCGCTCCCCTCCGGCGCATTCCCTTACAAAAAATGCTTTTCTGCCATCAATCTTGGTTCATGAAATATTGGACCCGTACCAGAAGACTGAGGCAAATTGCTCGGTCTATTTCTGTAATCCACCGAATACCAGCATCTATTACAGGGCAGTACGTGACTTCTTGGTCTGCGTGCTTTTAGGACAAAATAGCTGTGGCAACATGGCGTTTGAAACAACAGGAGTGTGAAGACAGAATACTGAAGACCAACTACACCTGAAATGGCCTCCAGCCCTTCTTCATCCCTTCCAAAATCAATTAGACTACAAAGACCACCACACCGTCCTACACAAGAAGGACTGATGTTCGCTCATTTGCCTTCCCGATGCAGGAGCACTACAGGACTGGCCACGACCTAACTCAAGGAGAATGGCACGCTGCGCTCCTTGCAACAGGCTTTCAGCGCCTTGAAATTAAAGAGAGGGCATGGAGGCATTGCCACCTCAGGGTCCAGGGCTGCAACTGGGGGCCCTGCAGGATGGCACTGCAGCCTGCGGGCAAGGAGCATCGCCGTGCCGCCTACCGACTCCATGCCCTGAGACCAGAATGAGCCTTTTGTAATTAAGTACGGCATTCAAACAGAACAACTGTGTATTTGTCCACAGAAACGTCGGACAAACTCAGGAAATCTGAAAGAGCTGTCCCCTCCAGCGACCCCGCAGAGACCGCGCTGTGCTCCCAGCAGCGCCGAGCAGCGACAGCACGACATGCCTGAGCCCACCTTCCTTCTCATCTGTGCATGGAATTCGAGTTTACAGGAAGCTGTTACGGCCATCCGAGCCCACACACCTGCAGAAAGAAGAGACAGATCTGTTCTGTAGAGAAACGGGACCGCGACGACGACAGGCATCGCAGAACCAAACCACCAAAAGCACCGCACAACACGAGAGGATCAGAACGGCAGCAAGGGCAGCGTTTCCATAAAGGCACAAGAGAAACCCGCGCTGCAGTGGCACTCCGGAGCCGAAAGCAGTGCAGAGCCACGCGTAAAACACTGAGCCATGCTTCACCCCGGGCCAGCACTGCAGTGCTCCTCCACCCGCAGTGCACTGCGGGCGGTCCCTGCTCACTCGTCTGGGGACTGCTCCGGGAGGTCCTCATCGCCCCTGGGGGAACCCGGCCTTCACTCCAGCATGGAAACTGAACCGCTTTGAAACACGTCAGATAGGGATCTGAGGCCGAGAAAGACAGAGAACAGAAAGAGGACAATAAACCTCCCCAGAGCCGAAGCCCGGGCTCCAAATCCTCGGGGTGTAAAGCGCTCCGTATCTCACAGCGTTCACTGCAAGGCCACTAAAACAAAGCACGACGGCTGTGAGCGGGGAGAGCGGACCGCGGCCACACCGCAGCAGTTGGGGGGACCTGCACCTCCCTTCTGCAGAACCTGATGGCAAGGCACAGTGGTCACCTGTTGGTATTGCTGTCTCTGCAGCCCTCTACCCTCCGTTTCTCCCCAGTTCTCAAACCTGGGCCTGCAGTAGGACACGAGGCTGAGATTAAGCACCCACCGGCACGTTCCCACCGAAACGGTATTCCTTCGTAACAATGCTCCACGCAGGAAATTTAAGAGAAAGCCTTTATTTTAGCTACAGTTTTGACGAATGAAAAGCGATTCAGAAGAGACGATTTGAATTGCCCGGGCAGAGAAAGCGAGCTGCAGGCGTCTCTGTGGATGGCAAAGCACCCCTACACTGCAACGCCACGGAATGCCCAACAGGCTCCAGTCGGCGACATCCAGCAGAGGGCATGCACACCCTGGTAAGAGGTTTACACTCCAGGACTGACACTTCCTCAGCGCTATGGGAGTGGTTGGGGCTGAGAAAACAGACCAACTCACGGCACAGCACACAGCTCTGCAGCAGCGCAGATGGAAAACGACAGGGCTGCCTCGTGGAAGCAAAGTCAGGAAGGCTGGAGGGGTGGGCGCTGCTGCACTGCCACACCGTGATCCAGCTCCAAGTCTTACGGTCCCTAAGGCCAAGACAACAGCCCTCGCGCCTGGTCCTCAATGCAAACAGTGCACACGGAAGGACCGCTGCGCCGAGCAGCAACGCTCAGACTGATTCAGTGATACCGCGGGCAGGTGGAACACAGCCTGCACTGCTACCCAATAAAGCCAGGCATACCAGGCCTCATTTCTACCCTAAGTGCCTTAATTCCTCCACCGTGTGGTGCAACATTACCTACGCCTTCCAGCCAGTGTTTCTTTCCCTTTTCATTCCGCTGAAGTCAGGTGACATTTTTTAACACCTGACCCAGGGCAGAATTTCACCATCAGTCGTGTCTGGCTCACGACCCGCTCGGTTATGTTTTCTGTATCACAAAGTCCCCCATGTCTGCTCGCGCTCCGGAGCCGTCCCGTTGGGTCCTACAAGCACACACACCCAGCACAGCCCCTCCTGGGGGTGCAGCACAGCTCTGTGTCCGCACGGGAGCACACCCGTAGCGCTGCCATTACCTGCTGCTGCCCGGGCACAGAACCACCGCTCCCAGCCTCAGCCTCTGCTTCACAGCCCGCAGTAATGGCTCTTTGGGTTCCTTATCAGATAATACATTTTTTTAAAGTTTCAGTAGCCTTGGGAGATGCACTTAATTTATAAGGTCTACAAGCCAGGCGGCTTAGGTTACATGTAGGTCACCATAAATAATACTCATCCCTCGGCCATCGCGGGCTGCGCCGCGCCGCCTAAGTTGAAATGACAAGCCTTTATTATTCCTAAGCACTCGATTCTGAAACATTTGCACAATCTGTTAAGTCCAGACAAATTTAAATGGTTGTGACATGCAGCCTGCTAGGGTCAGTGACAGGGATAATGCCTCTTTACGTGGGTAAAATTTTGTGGCATATAGGTCACTCTCTTAAGGGGAATCAACTGCGCGTCTCTTCTTTGCATTTCCACCACAATCCTTCATCCCGCAGCCTGGAGCTGAGAGTGAAATGCAAGAAAGGAGCCGAGCGCTCAAAGCAAAAATCTGCTTCCAGGACAATCCATTATATCTGACAAGTTAAATGTTCCATGGTAGACCATATGGCATCAGAGCAGGGCCGACGATGGAAGAGGGAAACTCAGCAAATGCATCACAATTAAGGAGTTTGACTATAGACTTTACTTTGATTTACTTTATTTTTTATTAAATTTCAGAAATTGTAGACCTTCAATTTCCGCAGACCCTCACGGAGCCCCTGCACAGTCCACCGAAATAGCTCCACGTGAACGGGTGGCTCACCAAAATTCCCCTTTCCAAAATCTTATGCTCTAAGTTTATTTTCAGTAGTGCTCCAGAGTAAGCCACTACTGTGCCTGGCAAATTTGCTCAGCACAGGGCATTTCTACTTGTAACGAGCGTTAAAATTACTCATGGCTTGTTAAAGACCAGAAGAAAAGTAAATGAGACAAAAAGGAAAACCTATGGCTCCAAAGCCGCGGTGACGAGCGCTCAATCGAGGTCTCACTCCACAAAGCTCCAACCCTCAACGCCCAGCATCAGCCGTCAGGAGCCATCCTATGCAAAACCACCACATCTCTGCTTCTCACCAGGCTGGCCCGCGTTTCTCAGGGGAATTCCTGCCCAGGTAAGATGACAGCACTCCCCACTAAAAGGCACTTCGGGTCTTTGGGACCTGTGACTCTACAACCCACGGTGCACAATGTGGAAGCACAGGCATGCCCCGGGGCCTTGCACAGCTCAGCATGATGTCCATGCTTGCTCCACAAACTTGCAGCTTGACTGCTGCCAGGTATGAGCCCACTGCTGTCGTGGCCCTTTTTTATCCTGTTCTGCTTTGCAGACTGTGCTCACAAATCAAGCAAAGCTGTGAGCAATAAGGAATCAACCCTTCCCATAAGGCACGCACCATCCACTGCCACTCCCCGCGGAACAGCCCGGTTCTTGTGCTCTTGTGAGGAACCCACGCAACCAACCAGAGCAACAGTGGATTGGGAACCACATATCCCCATGAACTGGGAATCCCTTCTTCGCCACGCCTGAGGAGACCAACCTTGCCTACAATGGATAGACAGCAGACGACTCAGGACAAAAACAGAGCAAATTTGTGGTGTGTGACGAAGCTCCGAAGCAATCTGGAAACACAATACGGGAACCGGTAACTAGTATGTACAGAATTCCTTACAAAGACTGTCTTCCAAAAAAGACGACAGCAAAACTTCCACTGATTTGTCACTGCTCTGCTCCAGTATCACACAGGCCTACCACCATTCAGAAACAAAATGCGCAGAAATAACTGCACGACCATTTTCCAGCAGTGCCCCAGGGCCACGATTCAAAAATGAAGCAGGTAACCTAAGTTATGTCCTTCTTGAGGCATTTAAACAGAGCCCTGGAACCAGGGGTGCTGCAAATCCAGGCTGGTGTCACTGGCTGACGGCAGTGGAAACTGCTGGTGCACAAGGAACCAAGACGAGCCACACATTCGCGCACTGGAGCTGGCAACCTAATTTTAAGCACTTACGTTTGGAATCACAGGATTTTAAATTTTGACCTTGCAAACACTGAGCCACCTTTGCTCCCAGTACGGCCCATCCTGCCCAGCACCGGGACTGGCAAGCATTGCCCAGCGATGCCCAGAGGGATTGCACAGTGACACGGAAAGCGCTCCCGCTGGAACCGAGGGGAAGAACGCGCTGCATGGCAAGCCATGCCTTCCGAGCCCAACGCTGCACTCACTCGCTGCGTAATTCTGCAGCAGGCCTGTAACAGAACTCTCGTTTTCCTTATGCTTTAAGGCTTAACAGCTGCAGCTTCCCGAATGGCCCTCATTCCATTGCCTCCTGAGGCGTGCACCCAGCTTCAGTGGCCAGCACCGGTGGAGCCACTGCACCAGCAGTGCCCTCCCTACCCGGCCCGTGCTCGAGTAGAACCCCAAGGTGACTCTCGGGTTCTGAGCACTCCAAACACACCGCGCAACAGCCAGGCTCAGGCTTGGAGAGCCTGGGGGATGCTGAGGAGCCTGGAAGCTCGGCTGAGAGCATTCCTGCAGGAACTCAACATCCTCATCGGCTCAGCAGTGCGATCACCATCTCCAAAGGTCACACGCTGAGCAGCTCAGGAATTCCTGCTTGCTAAACTCAAGTTCAAACTCACTTTGTCCTAAGGCTTCTAGAAACCGAAACTAACAAATCCTTCATAGGAATTCCAGGGGTCAGCTTTATGGAAAAGTCCTGAACGGATTTTTAAAACACCAGTTCCAGTGGGAAGAAGAAACGTATTTTATTACTCCGTATGAGAAGATGTTTTTAGATGACTTTACACATTCATACGCACACACACAACTGCTCTTACGTGTGTTTTTCTGAACCCACTACTGCTTATGCATCCCTGAACAAATAGGAAAGCAGGAAAGTAAAGGCTTCCATAAATTCTGAGGCATTTTTGGGCTCAGTGAAGAAGTTATGGCGTTGAACTGGACGGCTCTGGCCAGAAAGACACTGCCATGGGAGACAGCAGCTCTGCACGTCAGGGGCACAGCGGCCATCGCAGCACGGAGCAGAGCCCGACTGCAGCTCCGGGGCTGGAGCGCTTTGCACAGATCCTATAGTTATTATTGATCTGGCGTTTAGTTCTGCAGGCGCCGGAACAAAGGCCCTTATGATTATAAATGCATGCTTCTGCGGCACGTGCTTTAATTTTAAAAAGGATACTCTTCTTCTTTTTTTTTTTTTCCCCCAAAGATCCTGCATATTAAAAGGACATCAACTCGCAGAAAGTCACACATTTTCCCCATGCAGTTACTGAGCTCCAGAAATATCACCCTGCACCCGCACCGAGAACATATGTGCATTTCTGAATTACTGCTTGATGGGGGACCCATCAAATGGAGAAAGGCCCTCAAACACACTCGCGGCGCTGGGGAATTGCTGGGCTGCCACAGTCTGGAAGGCAAAAGGTTCAGAAGGGAGGTGCTCCGTCACACCCCTCCATCGGCCGCTCAAGGATGCACAGAACAAGTTCGTTCCGTGCAATTCCAACCAGCGCGGCTCTGCAGGCTGCCCACACACGAAGCAAAGGGATGGGCAGCACAGCTCAATGTGCACCGCCAAACGAGGCCCGCCACCAAATCCAGACCAACATTTTTATTACTAATCAAAATCTCCACGCGGCAAAGCAACACCTGATCCAAGGAGCTTTCACGTATGGCGCTGAACTCCAACATTTCCTCTGCAAATCTGCAGTTCTGTCCCGGCTTTATCTCCAAGCGCACTGCGCTCTGAGCCATTCGTGGAAACCGGAACAGAACCTTCAGCAAAGCGTTCCATTTCCCTGTATGGTGGTCTTCGGGGGTGAGACACAGTGAAAAAAGCACGTCCGAGCGAAAAAAGCCACCCGAGCTGTTCACTATTTCCTTATCAAGAGTGAAATATGCCAATATATCACACAATATCTATCACATCGTGTGCCATGCAATCGTACAGCTCACCACGGGCAAGTCAGGGTTGAGCAGAAGCGCACCCAAATCCACCCGACTTCACGGGCATTTGCGGGCAGGCAGAGCAGCGGCGGAGCGGTGCCGGAGGCTCCCCTGAGCCGTCCCTCCTCACTCTGCTCCACGGCCCTTTCTGCCGTGAAAATGCTTTCACGCTCCAAAACTGAGCTCCTACCGGGGAGCTACGAGGACAGCTCAGTAACTGCCAGTTCTTCCCGAATACCAACAAATTAAACATCCTTTCAAAGAGTTTCCAGGAGGGTGCCGGCAGGTGGACACCGAGAAGCCGCGCACCGTTCTTCTCCACAAAGACACCCAGCAGAGGAGTCTCAACCACTCCGACCTCCAGCCACCTCCACAGCCCTCCCAGCGCCGCGCTGCCATTCCTGCCACCAGAGCCACTGCCGTCGGGAGCAGCGCCCATCCACCCGCTGCCTCCCACTCCCTGCCTGAGCAATGGCAGCAGGAATCTCTGCTGCTGACGACGGGCCATCGGCCGCTTCGCCGTTCAGCCCCAGGTGAATCACTACTGGAATGACGGCTTTCTGACCGTGCCAAGTCCCGACGCAGGGCAGGGCTTGCAGCGAGCCCTGCAGTGGCGGCAGCTACAGAGGAGTACCAGCGCGCCTGCTGGAGGAACACCTGGGCTTCCGTCACACCAGAGCTTCTCTCTGCTCCGGGAAAAAGCGGCCGTTCTTCCCAGGGAACTGCACTGCTTCCCAGAGAAGAGAAGAAGTGCTGCACAGCTGTCTGGAATTAATGCTTGGGCTCATTAGGAAATTCCTGTAAAAACAAAGACGACATCCAGCCAAACCTGAACAAATTTTTACCTTTTTTTTTTTTTATTTAAATCCCAAATTCAAACCCTAATTTTTCTGATTCTTAATCGCGGATTGCAAAAACCGGGGATTATTTCTCCTCCTCCCCTGTAGAAGCACTCCGGAGCCGGGATGCTTTGCTGAAGCCTGCAAGCGCGGCGCAGCAATGGGCTCCAACGGATGAAATACTGCAGCAGGGAAAAAATTGCTCCGTTGTTTTTTTTTCCCCTCCTTTTTGCCTTTCCTCCCAAACGCAGCCAAGCTGTTTATTTCTCATAATTGGTTCAATCCCCCTTCACCCCTCAGAAACAGTGGCTCACTTCAGACACACCACTCCCAGGCCTGATCTGCGGAGCCGAAGCCTTTGGAACCGAACAGAGAGCTGACGGAGCGCTCAGCTTTCCCGCGGCCGCGCTCAGTGCCTTACCCCAGGTGCCCCGTGATTCCCCACGATCCAATAAACACGTATAAAACCTGTCGTGGGCTGAGATACAAAGGCCGCTCCCCCTTCATTCAAAGAACGAAGCCTTCTCCCTCAGTCCGTTCAAGACCCCGTTGCTTTCCATTCACCCCAAATTAAAAAAAATAATAACCTTTCGTCCGGCTCTCCCCAAGGAAGAACATACAAATAAACCTTACGGAATCCCCCACCATTTTGTGTTTTTTTTTTTTATTTTTGTATGGCAGAAATAGATTTCGGTCGGATACCAACCGCAGGGTCCCCGCAGACTCCTAAGTACAAACGCTCTCACCCCGCTGCAGCCAGCAGCGCCTTCCCTCAGGTATCTCCAGCTCTCACCAGCACAACGATTGCTGCTCCACGTGGGGCAAGGCCGCTGTCCGCCCGCACTGACCGAGGTCCCCCGGCTCCCTGCTTTAACAGTGATTTCAATTACCGAATAGACGCTGCGGACTCAGGGAGTGCTCAGTGCCCGGGAGCAGCGCAACAGCAACCTGCCTGCAGAGAGCCCTGCGAGCCAAGGATAAGCGCAGCCGGCAGCGACCCGTCCTCTGGCCAGAGCCGAGGCCGCTGCCTGCGTCCCAGCCCCGCGCGGCCACCAGTGCCCTTGTTTCTGCAGCTGCTGACTTTTAAAGCAGACGCTGGACTTGCAGAATTAAAACGCCACGTGCCTGAACAATTCAGCGCGGCTTTAACTTCTTCTACCCTTCTTCCCCATTTACACATTTTATTTAAAACCGGGCGAGGATTTCCTACGCTGTTGTCTCAGCGTTACCGAGAAAGTTTCCAAAGTTGCAGATTTTGAGCTGAGCCCAGAAACACGGCCTGACTTCGGGGGTAAAAGAAATAAATAAAGAGAACCAATCGCAGCGGGAAGCTCCGCACATGAAACAAAAAAGCAGCACCATCTTGAGCGGGCTCTCAGCGATGGCTGCGCCGCACAGAAAGGAAATAAAAAGCTCTCCAAAACGCAGGAATGAACCTATCCATTCAGATTGCTTACAGGTGACATTACACCATCTGCTCGGGCAGCCTGCCTGCACAAAGGGACAGGATAGGAGCAGGGAAGCCTGGCGCGCTTTAAAGGAATAGTCACGCACAGAACGCGGACGGCTCGACGCGGGCGCGCCTTCGGTTCCGCCACGCCACAGCAGCTCTCGAAGTCGGGGGGCTGCGCGAGGCTGGGGGCGAAGGGGGCGCGGCGCCGGGCCGGGAGAGCCCCTCCAGCACAGCCGCAGCGCGGCGCCGCGGGCGGAGCGCAGGG
>JAOWBP010004513.1:7365452-7378696 GCA_028571105.1 Tragopan temminckii | reverse complement strand
CCCAGCTCAGCCCTGCGGCAACGGTGGCGGTTGCTGAGGCAGGAGCGGGGAGACGAACGCTGTGTGGCTGCCGGTGCTCAGGAGGTGCTGACGGCAGCTGGGGCAGCGAGGCTTCCCCTGGTTCCCCATACGAGAGCCCTTCGGAAGAGCGCAGCGCAGTGCCGTCGTCCGTCGGCGCCGTGCGGGCTTTGCCGTAACCTCTGTTCCTTCCCGAATCTCACAGCGCGCAGCTCGCAGGACGGCCCAGCAGGAATTCGTGACATCGGCTGGCGAGCCGGGGCTGCTCCTGGATGCACCGTGCTCTGGGACGAGGGCACAGCGCAGAGTGGGCTCGGTGCCACCCCCAGACACAGCTCTGCTGCTGTTCCCTGTCAGCATCGGCTCCTCGGCACCGCCGGGCAGAGCAGCAGAGCGCAGCCCTGGCTCCCGGGAACTGAGGCTGTCTGTGTGCAGAGCAGAGAGAGCTGACGGCATCCGGCGCTTAATTGGGTGATATTAGGTCAGATCTGGGAAAGGGAGGAGAAATCTGACAGCGGGTCGTGGCAGCAGCTGGCTCTTGGCTTGCTGTCATACAGCTGTGATGTTTTCTGAGCTCTTTTTGCTGGTGAGACATCTCAGGCCCTCAGCACCAGGAGCAGCAGCCGTACCCTGGGAGTGTGTGTGCAGAGATCCACAGCCTTATTTGGGAAGCAGCCTCCGGGGCACGGCCAGCGCTGTGCTGAGTCCTTCCCTCTTGAGCAACGCTCGTTTCCTTCTAAGAAACTGCCCCCGGTCAGGCAATCCATGCAGAGCCCAGGAATGCTCTGGGGAGCTGTGCAAGGTGATGACGGGCTCTGCAATTTGAGTCTTACGTTGCAGGAGGAGCTGCAAGCTTCCCACTGGGGCTCGGTGCAGGCCCTGGGGAGGCTTTGGCTCCTTGCAGACTGCTCCTGGGCAGAGCCCTGCATTCGGAGAAGCAATACCTGCTCACCCTGACGTCAGACTTCCCACAAGATGCACGGATCTTCTCCAAGTGCGCAGTGGTTTTCAGTTGCAGTCTGGCTGAACGCAGCCGCTGTGGCTCGGGATCAATCTGCTAATGCTGAAATCCGACACTAATATTTCTGCAGAGCCTCATCATAAGGAGATGTCGTATTTAATGGCTGCGCTCATCTTACAGCTCCTGCGAGCCAGCAGGGCAAACAGCACAGGGCTCAGCAGCAGCTGGGACACCTGGAGGTGCAGTGTGGGACAGGTTGTGCAGAGCACGGTGCTGGTGGAGCAGGAGGGTGCTGCTTCAGCTGGAGGTCAGGGTGTGAAAGGAGAAGCTATAGGGCCCAGCTCAGCTCCCCAGTGCAGCCCCTCTGGGGCTCTTTGATCTCTCTCAGAGCAAGAGAAGAGCTGGCAGCTGATTCTAGTTTTGTGTCAACATTTCCTGTCAGGCCCCAGCACTTGGGGATGGTTAACCCTTCCCGACCTGATCTGAGCACTCGCATCCTCTTGCTGCGTCCCTCTTATTCCTGCAAGAGGAGCTGTCTGTGAGCCAGTGTACCACAAAAACAGAACAGTCACTTGTACACGTTTTGAAAGCCAGAAATACAGTCTTCTGGAGGCTCTGTGAGCCCTTCCTGCTCTGCGAGAGCCCTGCAGTCCTCAGATACTGTAAAGATGATATGAGCCAGGCTGGAAAACCAGTGCCAGGGAACCTGACAGTGGTTCACTGTTCAGCTGAAGGGATTTATCAAGTAAGTGCCTTGTTTTGGCTTGGGTGGTGGAATCGAGAATGTGCTTATTGAATTTGCAGATGACAGTGAGCTGGGAATGGATTCGAGAGCTTTGAGAGCAGGATTAGGATCAAAGCGAACTCAACAGCTAGGCCAAATGGTCTGAAAGAAGCGTGATGCAGTTCAGTGAAGAGAAATGCAGAGAGTGCTGTTTAGGGGAGAGCAACCAATCGCATGAGAACAGAACAGGAGAAGGTCCAGGCCATCTCCTGTAGGAAAGGGAGACTGCGATCTCCAGGTCCCCTCAGAGAGGATGGCAGGAGAAGAGGTGGGCAGAGTGGACTTGGGACTTTCCTTTTGTTTCTGGGAGGAATTTTGGGGTAACATCTCAGCAGCTTTCTTGCGTTTGCTTTCATTCTCCTCTGGGTTTCTGTTTACAAGGTGGGTTCAGCTGAAGGTGTGGTTTGTAAACTCTCTGTAACAGCGATACTCAGAGTTTGAAATGCTTGGTTTTGATTTGGATGACCTCCAGAAGGAGCTCACCAGCACAACCTGCACTTCCCTGTTGTTGTGGCCATCAAAGGATTACACAGACCCATCTCAGAATCCTGCATCTGATAAATTCATTTTATTAACCTTGAATGAAGCACGAGGACAAAGCCTGATTGATATTCACAGTGGCACCTAAGAACCAGACGCTGATTTTAGTCTAGACCCTGCTTTATTACGTGAGTTTCTTTGCGTATGCCTTTGCCTTTTCCTCTCTGAGTTCAGCAGTGTTCCCAGCAATCACTCTGCTTGTTTCCCAGCAACACTTCCCTGCATCTACCGAAGAGCTCCGTTTATCTACAGATCCTCAAATCTTTCATCTCATGTCATCCAGACCAGGCAGCGTGCTTTCTCTTGGCTCTGGGAAGCCATGTTTGAACACGGGACCCCTTCATCTGAAGAGGTCAAAGTGGCTGGGAGCTGCCTGGCCATGAATCCCCCATTTGTAGCAGGCCTGACTGTGGCATGCTGCACCCGGAAAGTGTGGGGATGTTTGTGGAAGGAACAGCCAAGTGGCTGTGAGACCCAGCCCTGGGGAACAGCGGGTGTATTATAGCTGAAAAATGCACCTCCTCTGCCAAATCCCATTGTGCAAGAGGGGTTATTCTTCAGCCTTGCAAGGATTTCACTTTGTGGGTTCCTTTTTCACTTGATCTCTGAGACTTGGCAAAGAGGTTGCAAGAAGTGCAATGGAAAATTAACTATCGTGCATTACCGGGACAGAGTTCTGCTGCAGTCCAACGTCCAGCTTGCAGGAAAGCAACCAGCTGGCATCCCACCCCTGTTTAATGGCTCTGGCTTCCCTGTCTTTCTTATGCTTTGAACACTTCAGGATGCACATCATAGTTTAGCAAATGGAGCTGCATAGCTGTGTTAGGAGGCTCTAGGAATCAAGCATTGGGTGTGATGCTGAGCGAGGCATTGCCTGCAGAAGAAAAAAGGAATCTGTGAGCAGAAGCACCTTCCCAACTTGTAACAGCGGTGCTATTAGGGCACGTTTTTCCCAGAAAACGATTATTAAACGATTGCCAGAGGTTCATTGGAGGCGTAATGACCACGTGGATGCTGTGAAATGAACAACTTTCCATGCTGCCAGGAGCACCTCCCTTCCTGTCCTTGGGAAATGAGGTCCTCCAACAAATGTTACCAGGCATCGCAGTGCTGTGAGATTGCTCTGCTTGCAACTCGCTCTGTTTGGGCGCAGGGTTTTCCCTGACACATGGGTGTAATGGCTCTTCCATCTGTGTTCATCCCACTGTGCTGCAGGTGGCTGCTGTGGCTCCGACGTGAAGCAGTATGTGTACGGTGGCTGGGCCTGGGCCTGGTGGTGCATCACGGACACCCAGAGGTAAGGAGACCCAGAGGTAACCCCCACATTGCTTGTGGGTCTGGAGGACATGCTGGGCAGAGCCGTCCCTGCAGGGCTGTCAGTGTCTGTAGGAATGCAGGGCTGGCCAGCACGTGGGAAAGCATGGATGAGCATCAGCCCTGCACTCTGCCTTTGGCTGCAGCCCCCGTCTGCTGCCCAGCTCTGTTTTTCTAAAGACGTGCTCACTGCTGTCACCACGAGAGCAGGCTGTGTTCTTGTTTAAAAGCACAGGATTTCCTTTCCTTCCCTTTCCTCGGTCACGGACTTTGCTAGTCTCTGAACTAACATGCTGTGGTACTGCTGCTGTGGCTCTTCTTTAGGACCTGTGGGGATGTTGCTAAGTGTGCCTCTGTCCTAACACCTCCCTCACACTCAGGCACAGGTTTCTGCCTATGTAAAAAATAACAGGGAAAGGATAAAGACGTGACTTGGGTTTTTTGCACTACATGAAGGCCAGAGGTTGCAGCTAACCTTCCCTCTTTCATGTCCACATGTTGCCACCAGCAGACAGCCAGCATGCTGCTGCCTCCCCCTGCAGATGCTGCACAGCCGTCAGTGCTGCTCACCTGGCTCAGCCAGCTTGCTGCTGGCAGTGGGCTCACGGCTCTTAGCTCCTTTCCTGGGACCTTGCATGACGAGTCTTAGCTAACACCTTCTGCTTTGGCCCAGGCTCTCTGGCAGTGCTGCTATTAACTTGTAAAGTTGAGCAAAGGGTGAATCCAGGTTAGAGAGTTGCTTGCTGGGAACAAGCTGTCACGTGCTGGAGGTCTGTGCACTGTCTGGCAAATGTGCCATTGGACAGGGATTGCCAGCACCCAAGCAAATATTGTACTTTAAAATCTATACCTTCAGGTCATGCCATGGGGCTAAATTGTCCTTTTGAGACTGGAGTCTTTCCCAAATACCATAAGCTGTGCCACGGTTGGAACCTGCTGCATGCACAGAGAGAGGCAGATTTCTTCCTTTGAAATTAGGACATGTTTTCTGGAACCGTGGATGAGACAGCAGTAATTGTGTCACTGTCAGCTGCACCTTGCCAGGTAGCACCAACCTGGGAACAAAAGAAATGCTTGGAGCTGGCAGGGCAGTGGGCTCTTATCCTGCTGCAACCTTGCCGGCTGAGGGGAAAAAAAAAAAAACCAACAGGAAAAATCTCATCCCTGTGTTGAGGTCAGAAATAAAAGCAGCCAGAAGGGCAGTGCCTCCCAGGGAACCAAATGGTGTTATTCAGCCTCTCAGGACAGCACTTGGAAGCACCTTCTCTCCTCACTGCCTTAGCAGGGATGTGTAGCCAGATCCCTGGTGCTTTTATTTTTCTGGCTCGTCTTTAATGTTGGCATAGAGGCAGCTAAGCTATTACAAAAATTATTTTCTGTGTTAAAAGTGCTGCAGCAGAAAATTCCAGCAGACTTCAGGACAGCAGCGCAGGTGGGTTACAGGTGGCAGCACCTGATGGGGGTCAGGGTGAGAGCCCGGCCTCTTTAACCTCACTAAAAAGCAGAGCCAGATGCTGAGAGCTCCATGCAGCGTGGGGGAAGCCGTGCCCAGCATTACAGAGTCCAGGGAGCAGCAGTGGGAGAAATGCAGACTGAACAGGGAAAAAGCTGAAACCTGAAAGCCCTGTCTGTCCTTTGCAACAAGTGTCTTATTCTCTGGTAACCGCTTTGTGTATTTGCTGTCCTACCCTTATTCCTTGCTGCTCAGACTGTCTTTGGAGGTTATGACCATCCTCTGTCGCTGTGAGAATATTGAGACGTCGGAGGGGGTCCCACTGTACGTAACAGGGGTCGCACAGGTAATAATCCACCAGCTTCCTAACATTGCATCTAACTATTTCTGCCTCTGTTTTGAGCAGCAGCAACAGCAGCAGCAGCAGGACAACATAAAAACTAATGGTTTTCTAATGGGACAGTGAACATCTCAGCACCTTCCTCTCCTAGCCCTCCTCTGGCGTTTGCTCTGGGGTGCACTCTGCAGTGTGTAGGTAATGCAGACAGATGCATACTTGGCAAATTCCAAATTCAGCGTTGCTATGCTGGCTCCTGATAATGCTGCAGTCGTTTGCTTCAACTGTAACCCTTCCCTTGGCAGCACCATTTACATTGCGTGCAGAAGTGCATCTGGCTGCAGACAGGCAAGGCTGGGTTTTGCACAGCCTTTGGGGAAGGTGGGGAGCTGAGTTTTGGGTCATTTCAAAAGAAAGTCTGCACCCACGTGGGGAAATGGCAGCTCTCTGGTTTTGAATACGAATTTCCACTAAGCCCTTCCTCCTCCACACAGAGGCAGTGCCCGTTTTGGATGTTGTCTCATTTAAAAGCACAGCACGGAGACCTTGGGTGAGTTGCAGCACTGAGGAGTGGTGTCTGCTCTGTGCTGTGAGCAGTTACAGACCGCCGTCACAGCAATTACCGAACTTCCCTGGGACTTGCCAGCTAGGAAGCAGCGCAGCATTTAATTTAAATTAAAGGTATGGATTAGGCCTTCAGAAGTCCTATACCAGCTGATTAAAGCTGCATATGGCACCAAATGCCTGTGCGCATCCTGGGCAGCGGGACCTTGTGTTATCAGCTCCCAGCTTGCATGCCAGTTCAATTAGGACAGCAGCCAGGGCAGACTTGGGCTTGCAGGGATTTGTTTGAGCACCCCACCAATCCCAAACATGCCCACGGCGTGCACGTTGCAGCCCCGTGCCACCCACTCATGCTTTGGATGCTTGAGCTAATGCTGACCAACAGAAACAGGCTGCCCTGTTGCTCTGTGTCCCAGCATGTTCCCAGCTCGGTGCAGCTGCTCCTATCCATGGGCTGTGCTACCTGGAGCACAGCTCGTGTGTCATCATCTTGTGACCTGCAGATCTGTCCACAGCACCTTCAGCCCTTGCCAGAAGCAAGATATGCTTTTGGCTATCTGACCTCAAAGGAGCTGGAGACACCCGACCCAAAGGCAAATAGGAAAAATAGGGAGATGAGGGGGAGTGAGGGAGATGAGGGAGTAGGGCTGTGTTAATGTTAACCCAATGAGGGAAAGGGCATGGCTGCTTCTTGCAGCACCAGCATCATGGGGGTGACACAGGGTGGGTTCATCTGGGCTCCGTGCTGTGCTTTTAAACCAGTGACAGCAGCCACAGCTGGAGACCCAAAGCTCCTGGCCGCCTCACCAGCCCTGCTGATACATTGCTATAAGTGGTGTTTGGAAATCTCTTTCTTTCTGTCCAAGGTGTCCTGTCTGTCTCCAGTCACATGCAGTTCTGTGCCTGTCTCGCATTACCCGTAGGAGTGCAGCTGGTAGCCAGGGCAGGAGGTGCAGGGGAAGGCAGAGTGTGTGTTACCTGGAAACGTGCAAATATTTTACGTTTTTTGGCAGGATTTCCCTAGAGATAATGACGTTACAGCCCAGGTGTGAGGACGTAGAGACGGCGGAGGGGGTAGCTTTAACTGTCACAGGTGTGGCACAGGTACAGTAACTCCAAACCATCATTTCAGGAATGCATGTCTCTAACTGGCTTTCCCCCTTACAAGGTTGCTGTTGTCCTGGAACAGAAGCCAACTGCTCTGAGACAAATTCTGATACAAAACCACACTGTCCTCTTTGGTTCGAGCACGGTACAGCATGTCCGTGTTGTAACAGGGGTTGTGACCTCTCCTCTCCCCAAAATCATTCCTCTTCTTCCAATGTCACATTTGTCCCTGTGGCAGATGAGTTGTGCGGGTGACTTCATCTGTCTGTGATGTACCGTGGTGCCCTTGGAGCTGTGTGACACTGCAGGGCTGAGCCATTCACTTCTGAGATGGTGCCGAGCGTTGGGTTGCTTTGGGTTATTAGTGTGTGGGTCTTCTTGTTCTTCATGGTGAGTTAAAGCTTGAAGAAAGAACTTGATCTCTCAGGGCAATAAAATCTGTGTGTGGAATTTCTGGCTTGAATTGAGTTTTGGTTGTCTCAAGCCTTCTTCAGACACAGCCAAAACCTCATGTGCACCAGGAGCCCCCCAGGATGAGCGCTGAAGCTCTTGAACAGCTGTGCATTGGAGAGATTCCACCCAGTGCCCTTCCAGGAGCTCTTTGCTTGGCCCTGGACAGACAAGGTGATGTAAGTGGGGGTGTGCTCAGCCAGGAGCAGTGTCTGCATCACTGCACGCAGCAGAAGGGCTGGGCACACCTGTGGTTCAGCTCTGTCTTTGCATGGTTGGAGAAATGCATGCACCCCTGCCTCCCTCACACACTTCTGTAAAGCTTTCAGCTTCTCCATCTTCTGTTTGGCAACACTCCTTCATGGGAGGGATTTCTGAGAAGTTCTTTTCAGCTTCATTTTGGGACGTCCTCTCCCACTGCCCACAGCAGGACTAGGCTGGGCAGTTCATGCAGGCAGAAAGCTGCACCACCAGGTGCCTTGCTTTAAAAATGCAGCTCCAAATCCACCTTGTTCAGGTTATTTACTATTCCCACTGTTGTTTTTTGTTTGTTGTTGATCTGTCACACTCACCTGAGGTTTTGGCATTTCTTCGTGTGATCAGGGGTAGCGTTGTGGTGTTGAACTTGTCGCCTCACAGACCTAGAAGTAGTTGTGTTGCTTTTACTGGCACTTCAACCCTGAATATGGGTCTGGCAGGTGGCAGGATGAGGTCTGTAGGTCGTGAACTCACCGAGAGCACACAGTGGAGCCCCCAGAGGGTCTCATTTGGAGGTCTTTGAGCCAGGATGATGCTGGGCTTTCAGGCAGCAGCAGCCAGGGCTGGTGGGAGGGCTGCCCCCACCACCAGCACTGCCCAGCCCTGCTGTCTCCATCAGAGGGTGCTGTGGGACTCTCTCAGCACCCAGTCATGCTGGCTGCATGCTGATACGGCCCTGCTCCCTCCCCTGCTGCTGCCAGACACACAGATGTCCTTATGTCCTGGACCACCAGGAGCTGCCACTTTGGGACTGCACTCAGGAACTGGGGCTGTGGGCTGCATCTCCACTGCCTGACATACCCAGTGGGGGTTTTAAGCCAGTGGGACCAGCTGTGGGAATTGGCACCAGATGGTGAGGAGCAGGCTGGCCAGATGCTGGCACATGGGGGCACACAGAGCCCCCAGGCATGTGCAGGCCAAACACAGTATGCTGTGTCCATCTCGTGTCATCCCTCCTTGCAGGGAACACCGTGTGGAACCCCCGTTCCCATCAGTAGCATGGGGATCTGGCAGCCTGGTGGTGGTGCTGCTGCTGCTGCTGCTGCTCTTGGGTGTCTCTCTCACCTTAGACAGGCACAATCAGCCCCTTTGGTTTTGTCTCCTGTCTCCAGGTGAAGATAATGACCGAGAAGGAGCTCCTGGCTGTGGCCTGTGAGCAGTTCTTGGGGAAGAACGTGCAGGATGTGAAGAACGTGGTCCTTCAGACACTGGAGGGGCATCTGCGCTCCATCCTAGGTGCGGATGGGCTCACAGTCTTGCAAGCATCTTGAGCAGCTTTTTCCCCCTGTGCTGGCTGATCCCAGCAGTACTGCTGCCACCATGGCAGGCCACGATGGGTGCTTCCTCTGCTGACTGCAGATGTGGCAGCTTAGATTGTTCCTCCCCTCCAGCAGCTCGTGCTGTGCTGCTGGGTGCTGTGATAAATGAGTTTTCGGTGCCTGCAGTAAGAGATGTCTGAGTCCCCACGGTTGCAGGTAGCCCTGTGTGTGGCTGCGCTTCTGAGATGCTGATGTGCAGAACATGGGCTGGGCAATGAGCTGTGCCCTTGTGTCCAGAGCTGACCTCGTTGTTTGTGTGATTTGGGACAATTAGGATGTTGCTGAGCTGAGACCCATGCTGTTACATGCTACCTGTTCCAAATAAAGTGCTTTGCCTGCCTTCCCTCTGCAGGAACCCTGACGGTGGAGCAGATCTACCAGGACAGGGACCAATTTGCCAAGCTGGTGCGAGAGGTGGCAGCTCCAGACGTGGGTCGCATGGGTATCGAAATCCTGAGCTTTACCATCAAGGTACGCCCAGACATTGTGCATGGCACTGCGGGACAGCCAGCCGTGCCGTGAAGCAGTGACAGAGCCTGGCCCTGGCTCCCCCACTGAGGCTGATGGAAAAGCAGTGGCTGACAGCCTGCCCCAGCCCTCCGGGGGTTTCCATGACAGCCGCTGCAACTGCCCTGCATTCAGGCAGCACTGTGCAAACAGAGCTCGCTGCTGGCCGAGCCCCCAGGGCTGGAGGGAGGATGCTGGGAGAGCCCGCCTCTCCCTGTTGCGCCTGGTTCTGCTTGGCAGCAGCCTGACGTGGCTCTTCCTGACCCTGGCCTAACAAATGATTGCTCTGAGCTCCAGCGGGAAGGTGACAAGATGGAGTTGCTCATTGGAAGTGGCTGTGACTTATCTTCCCTTCTCCAGGATGTCTATGATAAAGTGGATTACCTGAGCTCCCTGGGAAAGACTCAGACTGCGGCTGTCCGAAGGGATGCAGACATTGGTGTGGCAGAAGCTGAGCGGGATGCTGGCATTCGGGTGAGTGCAGGGCTGTGCTGAGCTTCCCAGAGCAGTGTTTTGCTCCAGCTGCACACCCTTGAGCTCTGCTCTCCATTTTCTCTCTGCAGGAGGCAGAGTGCAAGAAGGAAATGCTGGATGTCAAGTTCATGGCAGATACTAAAATAGCAGATTCCAGGCGTGCCTTTGAACTGCAGAAAGCTGCCTTCACTGAGGAGGTCAACATTAAGGTGAGAGGTATCTGACAGCCTGCTGGTGTCCCCTGGTTTGCAATGGTGTTGGTTGCTCCGAGGCTTTCCAGCTTCCTCCCTCTGCATGTTTAGAGAGCTGGGACTGGAGAACCCAAGTTTGCATGTCACAGTGCACGCTCCTTGCATCACATTCCTCTCCTATCCTGTTGCCATTACTTACATGAGACTAGGAGGAGATGGAAGGGTGGGAAGAGTTGCCTGAGTTGAACCCAGAGCTGTGTTTGTTCAAAGACTGTGAAAAGAGCACACAGAGAGGGACTGCAAGTGCAGCACTGAGGACTGGGATGTCACCCCTGGGTGGAGATTTGACCCACATCTGCTATCAGAGCCTGCCAAGGGTCCTTATGTCTGCACCTAGGAGATGGTGGCCAAGCCCCCTGTTCTCCTCTCTCCCACATGCAGACAGCTGAGGCCCAACTGGCCTACGAGCTCCAGAGTGCCCGGGAGCAGCAAAAGATCCGCCAGGAGGAGATAGAAATCGAGGTGGTGCAACGCAAGAAGCAGATCGATGTCGAAGAGAAGGAGATCATCCGGAAGGAGAAAGAGCTGATAGCTACTGTGAAGCGGCCGGCTGAGGCCGAAGCTTACCGCATCCAGCAGATCGCCGAGGGGGAGAAGTGAGTGAGCCTGAGCTGGTCAGTGGGCAGAGGGACCCGTCCTGTGCCTGGCTGTGTGCTGGGCTGGGGTGGGAGCGCTGTGCTCTGACCCAGCTTGCAGGCTGATGGTGGAGATGTTGGCTGCTATAGGGCTTGCTTTGCCTTTTCAGGGTAAGGCAAGTCCTCCTGGCTCAGGCGGAGGCAGAGAAGATCCGCAAGATCGGAGAAGCTGAGGCCTTTGTGATTGAGGCCATCGGGATGGCAGAGGCTGAGAGGATGAAGCTGAAAGCCGAAGCGCTCCAGAGCTATGGGGAGGCTGCCCAGCTGGCTCTGGTGCTGGATGCGCTGCCTGAGGTGAGGAGGGAGCAGCATTCCCTTGCTCTGGGCTGGAGGTGGGGAGTTCCCAGACTGGGCCAGCTCTCCTGGAGGCACAGAGAGGCCCCACGTGGTATGCAGGTCCTCACCCTGTGGGTCTGACCAGCAGCTCCATGGCTGTGTGCTCATTTCACGCTCCTTCCCTGCCTCCTCAGATTGCTGCCAAAGTGGCTGCTCCGCTCTCCAGAGTGGATGAGATCGTTGTTCTCAGCGGGGAGAGCAGCAATGTGACATCTGAGGTGAACCGCCTGCTGGCCGAGATCCCTGCCTCTGTGCGTGCCATCACCGGTGTGGACCTCACAAAGGTGAGCTGGGCACCAGCAGCAGCCAATGCTTCTTGGGTGTGGGGAATTGCCCTGAATTGTTCAGATTTTAGGCAGCCTCTTCCCACAGCCCTGCCCTGCTGGAGCTCCCTGCATCTTCCTGCAGCCCTAGCAGTTCTCTCTTTTCCTCCTACAGATTCCCCTGATCCAGAAAGCCACTGGGGCCCAGGCATGAGACCCAAAGCGCGTGAAGATCACTCCCTGTTATGCACTCCGACATCAACTGCCTTCAACACTTGGGAATTCCTTTTATATCAGAGACAATTGGAGTTTCGTTTTTAAGCTCTGGTGCCTTATTTTGTAGGGCCAGAAAGATGCATGTTCAATCAGCCGCTCTTTTTGTTACAAAGGGTGGGAGGAGATTTATTTTCTAACTAATTGTATATTCTATCCAGCCGGTGTTTGGCTCTGATCCACTGTTAGGACTGGCAGCTTGTCTGGTGTTGCTGTTCTCTGTCCTCAGGAGCTCGCAGAAGGGGCTCAGCGAGATGTGTGCAGGCACCAGGACCTGCTCAGGGCTCCCTGCCCTCCCACTGCAACCCTATGGGGCACTGCCCAGACCCCTGCTGCTGCCCACAAGCTGGGTTTGTGGTTGGCTTTCCACGTCTGTTTGTCTTGCCTGCAGCCTGGACACAGCTTCCCGGAGGTGACAGTCCCACCCTGGTTGGGTGCTGCTGGGGCACTGCCAGGCCTCAGTGCCCGCTCCCATCTTGCCCTCCCTCAGGGAATTTCCTGCTGGCCTCTTGCTCAGCCCTGAGCCGGGTCCTTTGGTGCCATGCTGCTCCCCACCCTTAGGTTCCCTGACCTCAAGGAGTGATGCAAGGCGGCCGTGCTGCAGAAATACCAAAAAGTAGCATTGTGCCAAAGCTGCTCCATTGTACCAGAGGGAGGCAAGCCACCCAGGCTGCTATCCCTGAGTGCCACCATGCCTCTCACCTCTGCTAGCAGAGCAAGGGTCTGAGTGGCATGGGATGGCACAGGGCACTGTGATGGGGACATGTTCCTCCTGCAGCTGACCTGCAGCACTCCTGCAAACCCCCACCCACCTGGCAGCCCATGGCTTTGCTGTCCCTAGAGGTGCTGTGAAAAGACTGTCCTCTCTGTGCCCCCTGCAGTGCCACCAGGAGCGGGCACTGACCTTCACCTGCTCTGTGTCTGTCCTGCTGCCTGTGTTCAGTGTGGCTGTGCCTAAAAACGTGTGCATTGAGTCCCAGCTGGTGGGTTGGAGGGGTCCCAACTTTGTGCATCCGGTGCCACAGCTCAGTGTCACCCTCTTTGCGGAGGGGTGGCTGCTGGGTGCAGAGACCCAGGCCCACTTTGCCCTGGCAGTGCCACTGGTGCTGCAGTGTCACCTCCCTATTGCTGTACGGGGGGGCCAGACCTTATCAGCCCCCAGCTTGTGGCTGCCAGCCCCGATCTGGTGCTTGCTGATGGGTGTGCCGGGCAAGGCTCCCTATCTCTGTGTGTGTGCATGCCTGCACCGTGTCACTGCTGTGCGATAATAAAACCTGTCACCTCATGCCCTGGCTCTCATCTTGTGCCTTCTGTCCCCACTCCACACCCCCAGAGTGTTTGCCTCTTGGCTGCACTCAGGTGTCCCCCCATCACCATGTCCCCACGGTCCCATCGCCCTG
>JAOWBP010004513.1:7351102-7362343 GCA_028571105.1 Tragopan temminckii | reverse complement strand
GGGGAATGACTGCTGTGAATTTCGGGGTAGCCGGGCCCTCTTGCTTGGAGTTGTGCAGCTTGGTTGATAAAAGCAGATCTTTTTGCATGCAAATCTGGAGCTGGAGGTGCGCGCGGAGGCGGTTGCGACGCCGTTCGGTGGAGGCTGCAGCAGGGAGGGCTCTGGGGCCTCACCTCGGCCCTTCCCATGCACGCAGCACAAAGCCAGCCCTCAACTTTCCGCAGCGGAGTTTTCCTCCGTTCTGCACCAGGAGATGCAATGGGGGCTGCAGTGCCCGTTCTGCTTGCTCAACAGTTGACACAGGCAGAGGGTTTGTGTTAAATTAGCACAGCCAGAGTGGATAATGGAGTGGAGGAGGGAGCGGGGCGAGTCAAACAGCTGGAGCTCAGGCTTACCGAGTATTCTTCCTTAGGGGAGATTTTTTTAACCACATTCCTTTCTCTCTTTCATGCTTTGGAGCTTTTTGTTTCCTACCCCGTTACAGCTGTCTCTTTATTTTTTTACCTATTTTTTTTTTCCCCCTCTTTGCACGGTGGTTATGCCGCGTTTCTGTGCTGATTGCAGCTCTCTGAACACTTATTAAACTGATTGCTGATACCGGGAAAGCTGAGTGTGCGGTCGCAGTTGTGCAGGGAGTGTCCCGTTAGCAGCACACAGCCAGGCCAGCCCAACAATGCTGTAGCGAGCAGCCATGACATCATCCCTCCTGCCCCGAGGAAGTGCTGCTGGTGGTTGGGCACATCCTCTGCATTTACTAGAATGACACCGACTTTTTTTTTCCTCCGATCTTCTCCGCAGGCTTTAATTTAAGGGCTCTTTTCTTACACTAGATATAGTCGCTTTTAACTCGAGTGTTTGCTTGCAGATGTTGTTGAATGCATCCCGAGCTTTCTCTTGCGGAGGCTTCACGCTTGGGTTTTCAGATGGAAGGGCTGTGACTAATGCTGCAAAGTTTAATTGATTCCGAATCCTGGCTCATCTTAACTGTAAATGGGTCCACTCTGTGCATGGTGAAATCTGGCTATGATTCATGACTTAATTTGGCAAGATTTTTGTAGCCAGTGGGAAATGGTCATGTAAATCAGCCATCTAGAGAGGTTTGGCTGTACTCAAGTTGGTTACATGATAATTACAAAAATTCTTTGGCTAACTAGTCACCCTTCAGGACAGAAGCAGAAGGTGCAGCTCTGGTTATTCCTTCTTGCTTTTATTGTTCCCTCCCTTGGGCTACCTCTAGGTGAGCACTCAGGAGCAGCAGAAGCCCTGGCCCTGCCGAGGCCTTGGAGCAAACCAGGTTGTCTCAAAGCGATGCCTGGCTTTTATATCCATGTTTTCTTCCCCTCACCTTCTACATCTTGCGTAAAGTAAACTTCCGTTCAGGATATAAACTCAGGCATAAAGGCAGCACTTGAAACTTCCTTTCTGCCTTTTTTTTTTTTAATTATTGTTTTTCTTTAAAGAATAGCAGCTGTAATGCAGTGCTTGCTTAAGTGGTTTTGAATAGCAGTTTAGCTGTACTGGCTGAATTGTGTTGGCAGCTTAACTGTTCTTTTAATATTTATTGTAAGCTTTCGTGCTAGGTTGTATTTATTATCCATAAAGCAAAAAAAAAAAATAAAGAGGGCACTGAATTGGCCAAGGAATTGTAATCAGTCAATAAAAGGAGAGGTCAAGGCGTGGTCAGCTCAGAGACAACCCCATCTCAGAGCAGTTTCATTTCTGCCCTCATAGAAACGATGCTGCATGGCACTGCATGAACCTGCCAGCTCAAAATCCCACAAACTTCCCAAGTCTGATAGCATCACGCCTCTCTGATGGGAAACAACAAGCTGTGTCTATGCACAGTGGGAATGGCTGCTCTCCTAGAGGTGAAAGGGTTGTCCTGGTTCAGCTGTTGGGGTTTCAGCTCTTCTCACAACACAGAACAGCTGCTTTGGTGTAGAGCTCCAGGTACCGGTGAGAGGGTGCTGCAGATACAGGGCCTGGTGGGAGGGACATGGGGAAGTGCAAAACTCCTTCAGTCAACGCCTTTGGGTTAGTATCACAGACAGGTGATTGTCTTCAGGTTTGAATTTCCAAAGTGCTTTTTCCTCTCCTTGAAAACAATATGTGATTTTTATTTTTTTTTTAGCTCATAAGTCTGGCTTTGGTTGTGCTGTTTGCCTGGAATTTGCTGCTTGGGTCATGGGGCAGTGCCTGCGTTTTCATTCTGATGTTGTCTTAACTCAGGCCCCTGTGTTCCATCTTTACACGTTTGAAAAAAAGTTTTATTTTCCATTACTTCTGTTATTCATCCTCATCTATATCCTCCTCCTGCCGGGTGTTTGATTGTTCAAGTTCCCCTTATTTTCTTACGCCTGTTTGCAAAGTGAGCGATGTTGCAAATTCATTACAGCGTCAGCAGAGGATTAGAAAGATCCCTGGGAGAGGAGAAGTTTAGTTAGCAACAGGGGGAGGGGAATAACAGCCCAGTGTTGTGCTTCTTTTCGAGTCTCACAGCGTGGAGGAGCCCCCTTACTGCTGCTCACCCAGCTGAGCATCGCTGTTCGCGTCCCTCTTATGATCATGTGCTGCTGTGAAAGCATTGCTAGCGTGGCAAAGTGACCTGAGCTGTCCCAATCCCACCAGCTGCCCATCACAGTGAGCAGACAATGCCATGCAGTGATGCTGCCCAGCAGTGGGCTTCCCTTTGCTGCATCTGTGGCTCCTGTGGGAGAAATGTGCCGCGTCCCCACTGGGTCCTGCAAGCACTTTCTGCAGCACTTGCCTCTTTATGTTTATATTCGGAGCGTTTGGCTCTGTTTCCTCTCCACTTTGGCAGTCTTCTCCCGAGTGCTGTTGTCGAAGAACTGGAGTAACAGAGCTGCAAAGAGAAGACAACGGAGCTCAGCTAGCCTGAGTCTTGCATATTTTCTGTGAGTCACATCAGTTAAACTCTTTGCACGTAGAATGGAAAAAAGTTGTGTTTAACTGTAGGACATTAGTAACTCTTTCCCTACCTTATTCAAGTCTAAAATGTCCTGCCTTATCTCGGCATCTGGTCTAGCTGTGATTTTTGCATAAATATCCATTCTGTGTGAGGGGTGAGGAGGAAAGCATTAGCCTGGCTATTGTCTTTGCTATTCATGCCCCTCGGGTGGTGCTTTGGTCACCTCAGGCTTTTCAGGTGAAGCTTTGAAAGGCTCAAAGCATCTGCAAGGAGAAGCAGGATGGCCAGAAAGCTGCCCTACAGGCTGACTTACCCCTAGGAAAAGTGGTAAGCTGTGAAAGCCAACAGTTTCTTGTGCACCTCTGCTTGTGGTATTTCAGTACTGTTGGGGCCACTGTAGTCTAGATCCCAAAGCAGAAGGAAGCAGTTGCTCTGGCCTGGTTTCTCTGTGCTGAGGGTCACTGCGCATGTGCCTGCAGATGTGGTAACATGATCGGTCTTGGCAGTTCTCTGAAGCACAGTTGTACCAATGAAATCTTTCGCTCTTCTTATTTTCGTCCTAAATCTCTCGGTGCAAAACTAGATAAGGTCAAGCTAAATGTGTGCCCTTAAGCTGGGGGCACCAGGAAGCCACTGATAATAAGAACTTCATGAACTAATCTTAATTTTTTTGCGGCCAGCGAATGACAATTCTCAACTGTGTGTGCTTGTGTTAAACCGAGCGTGAGCGCGTTCTGCAGTGTGGGCAGGAGAGCAGCACTCACATCACATCGTGGGTCACAGCAAGGCATGGGGATGCTCTCCATCTCAGCAAGGGGGATGTCTAACTCCTTCACTTATGCTTTGTCTTCAGGCACAGCCCAGCGTTATGTCAAACATCCATAATCCGAAGGGCACAGTATGAGGCTGTTAATAAGGACAGTTCTCCACTGTGTTGTCCCTTGGCTTGGGAAGGTACCACTTTTATGTTGACCGGGACTCATGGAGCTGAGAACTCATTTTTTTGTGTGTGTGTGCTGTTGTGGAGTTGGTGTTTGAGTTGTCCTGAAAAAGCTGTGCTGGTGGCAGTGGCTCATTGGGAAGCAGTGTGCGTGGCCTCGTTAGCTGCTCCTCCTGCTATGTCAGACCTGCAGGCATGACTCACGGGAGCGTTTGAAAACATGGAAAGGTCTTCCCAGAGGAATTCCAGCTCCTCTAGGCATTTGCAAAGGAAATTCTTAATTGGATTAGATTCATAATGCTAATCTGCTAATGACTGTTTGTTATGGAGATCTTAGTGCTATCCTGTAAATATATTCACCTTAATTTAGCTCGCCTCGTGCCTTTTTATCGCACACAAGCTCAGTGCTGTTAAGATTATACAGCTGCCTGCAGATCTTACAGCTGGGAATGGGAGAAGGACCACTGTGCACGTTACACAAAGTGGTGTAATGCTCTCATCATTCTCATTGCTCTCAGTTTCTCAGAGCTGCTTTAGATGGGGTAGGAAATGGGGATCTGCAGGTGTGGATGTTAAGCTGTGTTGATTCTACACTGACTCAGTGGTACCTGGCAAGTTCTGGAGCCTTTCCTGTGCTCTGGAGCCCTGTTAGTGGTCAGGTGGGTAGCAGTGAGCTAGAATCCACTGGGAAGAAAGCAGTTACTTACAGGAAAGAGATGTATCTTCCTGAAGGCAAGTGTTGCAAAGTCTGAGCCTTCAGGGAGCGCTGCCTGTTGGAATATAAATCACATGTGAGAATGACTACCTGTTGTTGTTTTTTTTTTTTTAACCACTCAGGAAGTAAGCTTGGACTTCAGAAAATGCTAATGTATCTCAGAATATAACATGGCTTTGTTCTAGGGATATGGAGTGCTGGATTCAACATCTTGCCACGTCAAGTTACTGGCAAACCTTGGGATTTTACGACGCGGTCAGAGGAGGCTTTTTCTTAGAGCAGTCAGTGCACAGTGCCTGCAGCCCCACAGCAGCTCAGTGCCTGCCCAGCTGTTGGAAGGAAGGCTGCAGTGTCTGTGTAAGCTGAGTAAAAACGTGCAGTAGCTTCCCTTTAATGAAGGAGCTGACGGGTATCAGTAGTCAGGTGGTTCCATACCCTTTTAGGGTGTGGAGTAAATGCTTCCTGGAGTCAAAAACGAAGAAGGAAAGGAATGCTGTAAATCATTCTTTCAGTCAGTGTGTCAGATCTCCAGCACAAAAAGTGTCTCGGGGCAGCTGGGGGGAGCACAGAGCCAAACCCAGCACTAACCTATTTCTGCTGACGTCTGCTCTGCACGAGTCACTTGAAGTAAACTAGATGGAGCTGGAGATTACCGACTTTGAACCCCACAGAAAGCAGTGGCCTGAGGATGCAATTTGGCAGGCTGAAAACCCCATACTGAATTCCTGGCAAGCGGGAGTGATTGGTGTGAAACACCTGCCTACAGCCACTGACTTGGGGCAGGCATCACGTGAGCTTCCCGGAGATCTGAGGCTAGAATAGCAACAGGAGCAGGATGTGAAGGTGATCAGGAAAGGCAGAAGGGATTTATACCCTCTGTCAGGGTTTTTTTGGGGGCTGGGAGTGGAGGGATATTTGTATTGCTCTTCATTTCCCTTTCCTCCCCAGTGTTCTTGGGAAAGCCTAGCCCACATGTAGGTGTTGGAATTATACTTCACTTGTGTCTGTGTGAAACTGAATTCATATTTTTGCTTTTATGGTCTGTGTCTCAGCTTCCTCTGATGTGCTGCTTTCTCTGCTTTTCGTCTCTTTGCCACCTTATTGCTTCTGTCCTTTCAGCCCCTCTCCTTTGAACACACTCGGTGTCGCTAGGGCTGAATGTGTTCACCTTTCAGAAACCTCTCAAACCCGTGTTTTCTTTTTTTTTTTTTTTTTTCAGTAGAGCTGTCTCTTCATTTATTGTTCTTTTGAGACAAAACTGGGTGAACTGGCTCTCACTGGAGAGCCGTGTTGTTCCTCAGCCCTGTTTCTTTTCCCTGTTGCTTCCCTATGTGTCATCCTGCTTTGAGAAGATGACTTCTAATCTGTTAAGAAGATGGTGCTATAGAGATCTGAACACTTAATGATGAATGTGGCCATTGAATTCAGGCTATTGTTACCATTGTCTGCAGCACAGGCGCAAGGAGCGGTGCATGGGATAGAATCGGGATGTGCAAAATGTCTGAATTTCAGAGTGTGACCCAAATTTTCCGAAGTCAACAAGTCTTCCTCTTGACTTCTGGATAGAAATACAAAGCCAGGCAGTTCACTTGCAGGTATGCCCCAAATTGCAGAATTCAAAAGCAGCCAAGCTAATTTAGAAACAAAACAAGAGCAAACGGAAGAAGACAACTGGAGGGCACGTGTTTCTTTCAATCACATTTATTTATACAGCTATATACTTCTGTATATGGAAATCCAATATCTTAAAAACCTCTTCTTCCTTTAATTTTTTCCTACTGTTAATGAGAGTAATAACTAATGGCTTGCTTGGGGACTGGTCTCTAGGCTGGGTTCTTCCTATGAATAGAAGCAAGCAATTACATCAGGGGATCACATGTTTACCTGCGGCTTAACTGCTTTATTGGACACTCCTGATTGTCAGGTCTGAGACAGAAAGCTGGACTTCACTGTGTGAAGAAAGAAGCGTGCAATGAATGCCACGTTGGGATGTAGCATACCTGGTGACATAGAGATGTTAGCATACCTTTATCTTTCTTGCTTGCATCTTGCTTCTCGCTATCTGGCTGTATCACGGTGTTTTAATCCTGCCCCTGTTCTCTGTCTGTTGCTCAGCCCTTATTTCTAACTCTGTTTGAGAGGTGTGTGCAGAGCAGAGGCACTTTTGCAGATGATGGGATGATTGGTGTCGTGTGAAACGGCCGTTTCTGTTCTCCTCCTTACTGAGTGGCAGCCAAAGTAATCACATGCTGACCTGTCCGGGATGTCCATCTCTCCCTGCTGGATGTACAAACATCTCCCTGCCTTTATATACACGTTCAAGACTTTGACTTCAGAGTAAACAAACTGACGCTGACTGCTGTTAAGCTTTTTTCCACTCGTTTCCTCTGGGGAGGGGAATCTGTACTACAGATGAAAGTGCAGCAGCTGATGCTCGGCCATTAACGTGGACTGCACTGCTGGCTGTAAGTGGGTATAACATATGCAATACGTGAGCCTACTGGAGTCCAGAAAACTCCAAAACCATTAGTTTGGATGTGATCGGGTCATGCTTAGAGGTCACTGAAGCGCTGAGCTCATCTGAAGTTTGGTGATCCCTGCTTTGGTGCTTGTGTTCATCAGCAGCATCGCTGCTTGTACTCTGAGCATCAGAATGTCCATTTTAATGAGCAGGTGGAGTTTGGAGAACTTGCTGTAGAACTTCACTGGTCCATCTGTGCCAAGGAGCCATCCTGGCTACCAGAATGGAGGGGAGAGCTGTTGGAATTCCTAATAATTACCTTCAGGATAACAAAGTCTTGCTTCCATCTTCACAGAAAATAGTAAGCTCTTTGACCCAAGACTTGCAGCAGGAAGGTAAGAGTTGCAGCACGGAAGAACCTTCACCAGGCTGCAGCTGCTGCCTGCGTTGTGGTTTCTGCCTGCAGCAGAGGCTCCAGGCACCCTGTTCCAGGTGTCCTTCTGCAGGGCTTTGGAGCAGCTGTGAGCAGAAGCGTGTAACTGGGGCTCGGTAACGCTGTTTCAAAGAGCTGGATGTGTAAATGATGCAACCTTCTCTGTTTCTCAATGGGTCGCTTGTAATGTGCGGACAGTGCAGTTGGTTTCCTGGTTTGTTTTCGTTACGGCTGCCATTGAGGCTCTGCTGTAGGAAGCCAGGGAGCCTTGTTCTTTATGAAGCCGGTGGAACAGCTGTACCTCTATCCATCACTGGGATAAATAGGATCCAACAGCAGAGCCGGATGTTTCTTCCTCTGTCTTACTGGCAAGCGTAACCAGCATCCTTCCTTGTAAGCCTGTCATTGAGTCCTGGTGAGGTAATGAGAAGATTTTTGCTGAAAACGACTGATATCAAAGAGAAGCTACTGAAGAAGGCTCCACCAGACACCAGGCCATCTTCCTGCTGCCGTTACCCCAGAGCTGCCCATCCCCAGAGCTGTCAGCCTGGCTGCAGGCGAGATGGCCACCAGGAATGCCACGTGGAAATAGCTCCTGGTTAGCTGCTAACTGGTTCCTTTGAGAGCTGAGCCTGGTTTGTGCTGAAGAAGGTGCCGTTCTTTGAGCATTTGTTTACTTATTTATCGAGGTCAGCAAAGTAAAGAGTAATTATGGGGTTTAGACTAACAACGGGCATCTGATCTATGAGAGCTGCAGAGTGTGAAATTAAAAAGCAGAGTGGCTTCGTGCTATTGTTTGCTGGATAAAAAGCTCCCAATGTGCAGATGACTCCTGAAGATTTTTGATTTCATCACAGCCATTTAAATGTTATTTGTGAAGCTCAGCATAATAGTGAGCCTAAAAGTTCACAAGGGCAAGCCTTGGCAACATAAATCTGATCTGAATTTCGAGAGATGCCACTTAGCTTTTCCCAGAAAAAGCAATTAGACTGGCATTGGGCAGTTGGGTATCGTTGTAGTGGCTTTGGAATATGTGATGATCAGCATCTCCTTTAATTTCCAGAGGCTTTGCAGTTGTTCTTGCAGATGTTTGTGTGCGTACTAACTGAAAGTCACTCTGTTTTGGAGCTGTCTTTGTGTTAAATTCAGGAACGCGTTTGTCCTCTGGGTGGATTTGAGTCCGGTCACACCAAACCCTGCAGGTAAAAGAGCATTGGGCCACTATGACAACAACACAGGAAACTTTCCGAAAGGAAGGTTTGGCAGGATTGTGCAGCAGAGCAATGTGTGCTTCCAGGAGATGTGCTGTAACCGGAGATCACGTTGGTGCTGCACGGCTCAGGTCCTGCTGGCAGCAGGCTGCAGCGGCTGGAGGGCTGCATGCTAATGAATGCCTGAAGCATGGGGGAAAGCAGCCCCGTGCTCCTGCCAAAGCACCGCTCCTTACCTTGGTTGTGAAGACCAAATGCCTTGCTGGGATTTCAAAATGAGTTTCTCGTAACGCTTATGGTAAAAGGTTGAGGAATGTGGTCATAACCAGTCAATTAAAACGGCGTTCTTCAGCGCTTCCTTGGCTTTATGTTAAGATGCAGGAAATGCTCTTTCCGTGCGGAGGGGCCGGCAGTCCGGGTGCAGCATTCATCAGTCTTTGTTAGTGCAGCGAGCTGCCTTGATGAACAGTTCATTAACCAGGAGAAGCAGAATCGCTCTTTTAATGCACTGCCGTGGCAGTCAGGCCTTGACAGCGAGCACAAAAACTCGGGGGGTGAAGCTGGGAGCTCCAGCCTTGCCGCTGCGCTGACGCTCATCTTTCCCAATCTTTTGGGGAGAAGCATCCCCTTAAATGCTGCTTTGTGAGAGCTTTATTTAAGATCACTGTGTATGTAGGATCCCGTGGTTGTTGAGCAGATAGCTCGAATTTTTAAAAAACCATCCCAACAGCTTGCACATTTAGGAAGAAACCAAGTGCGTGTTTAGGAAGAAACCCCTTCTAACTCTTCTAGGCACCTCCGGAGGTTTGCTGCGGTATTAATTTGTTTCATTATAAAATATGTAAGGTGAAGGTAACAGTTAAAACCAATGCCCCGAGGCTCTGGCAGCGCGTGGCTGGCTGGCAGGGCGCTGGGACGGGGCAGGCGTGTTCCCAGCCGTCGGGGCACGCTCGGCGGCAGCTTCAGAGGCACAGATCCACCAGGAATAAACCAAAGTCTGCGGGTTCCTGGTCCCTGGGGTGCTGGGAGGGGGTGGGCCAGGATGATCTGTGCTGACAGTAGTGCAGTCCTAAGGGCTCTGTTTTCAGTGGGACTAAACCTGAGCTGTTCCCAGGCCCACCTTGGCACCGAGGCTGCGGCGAGCACCTGGAGATCGTTGGTTCCGCTCCTACCAACCCCTTTCCTCACTCCTATCAGCAGAAGATTAGTTTGGGGCAGGCATTTGAGGCTTCCTGGGAAGCAGTTGGTAGTCGGGGCTTTGCTGCTGTCGTCTAGAGCCTGATCTCTTGTTCATCCAAGCCTTCCAGGAAATGAGAAACATAAGCTGCAGGTATGTTGCTGCGTATCCGCGGAGCGCTGCCTTTCTGGAGCGCCCAGAACATTGAGGCCTCTGCAACCCTGCTCCTCAAAATGGCTGCCAGATGTGTTGGCTCCGCAGAGCTCCCATGAGCCTGACACCACAAGTGCTGAGGTTACCAGCTCCGTCCTGGCGGCGTTCTTCCCTCAGGCCTCCAGCAAAGCACTGCAGGGCTGAGCGCACCCCATGGTGGCTGCGGCACCATGTCGGAACAGCAGCGTGCACAGTGTTGGGTCTTTGTCTAAACAAAAGAAGCGTGTTTGTTTTTTTAGCTCAGGCTTGGGAACCCAGGCTGAAACACCCTGCGTGATTCCCCTGTGCTAGGGAAACTGTGAGCTGGCTGCCTGTGCTTGCGTGGCTTCTCAGCAGGGCCGGTGAGCTCCATGCCCGTGCGGCCACGCAGCAATCACCTTGTGACCCAGCTGTAGGTGTCCATGTTCACTGCAGGGGGGTTGGACCAGGTGGCCTTTATAAGTCCCTTCCAGCTCAAACAATTCAGTGATTCTAAGTCATTGCTGCTGATGTGGGGAAAGGGAGCTGCCAAGCCCTGCGAGAGCACATCCGTTGGGCACGGGGAGTAAACGTGCTTAGCAGGCTTTGTGTCATTATCTCCAGCATCGATAGGCAGAGCTTTTAGAAATATATCTTAAAGCCATGCTGTGTGGTAACTAGCTGTTTATCTGACAGTGTGGATGTTTCTCTTGCAGCAGTCAGCACTTTGCTGAAATAACAGAACTTTATGATAAAGAGGTGTTGGAAAGTACTCGAGCTAGTAGGATCTGTAAGGGAAGTGTAGCATCTAACATATGCTGCTCTGCCTTTAAGTGAGGGGAAAAAAAATTCTCAAAATAGTCCTCCTTACTCCTTCATTTAATTTGCTTTGATTTATTTCTAGAATCAAAATGAGAATGTCCTTTTGACGTAGTGCTGTTTTTATAGTAAGTACAAGTCCATACGAGTAGGATGCATCTTGTGCTTCATAGGCAAGGCAAGCTGTGTGTGGTGACACTTCTGAGAGTATTTGGGCTGTCTTAAGATGGAGGGTGGTTCCCACCATGAAGTTGGTATGCCCAGGCATGGAGTATGTGAGAAGCATCAAGTTGAAGGAGGTTAGGGGGAGGTGTACGTGTGGCATAGAAATAATTGTCCATTTCCCTTTGCTGCTCAATACTAAGACTGAACTTCTGGAGCGTTC
>JAOWBP010004513.1:7335523-7351092 GCA_028571105.1 Tragopan temminckii | reverse complement strand
GGAGGACAAACGTCACTGGTGACAGAGCTGCCCTGACTCGGGCTACGTGGAGATGAGATGTTCCAGAAATAACAGTAAAGCATTGCTTTGTGTTTCTCTTGCAGCAACCCTCCACTCAGTGAGGAAATGCTGCCTCCAGGGGAGTGGATGTGTCACCGCTGCACCGTGCGCCGAAAGGTAAAGCCTCTTGTGAGAAGTGTGCTCTGTGCCTCTCAGCTGTCCGTGATTCTATCATCTCCTCTCCCCTTCATGGCAACATACGTCGTGCCAGACTTGCTCTTTATGCTCAGAGTTATGAAGGGCTTTGTTTAGAAAAGGCTTCAAGAAAACCAAAGTGTATTGATGAGACCATCCTGATACTTTTAATGTTGTTACCAGGAACCATGAAACTGAAGCACCTGACCTGTTTGTGTCAGGCTGTGCCTTTTAACCTGCTTTCCTTCCCTCCCATTATGGAAAGGAGGGAGAACTGAGGCACAGAGGGAGGGGCTCCCGTGCTGGAGGAGGTGAGCTGCCTGCAGGTGCAGCAGGAGTCTTGTTAATGCAGCTTTAGCACTGGGGTTGTGATTGTGGTTAATGTGTGTGGGGATTTTTGTTTCTTTTAGAAATGTGACTTCACAGCAATTGCACATCAGCAGAGGGTGAAATCACAGCGAGTTGTGATTTCCTGGGCTGTTGATCAGGATGGGGAGATGACTGAGCAAGATTGTGGCTTGTCTTCTTTGCCTTGGTACTCTTTGTCCAGGAAACTGTCTTGCACAATGTAAACATCTTATCACTGTGACTACATGAGGCTGCGTAACAGAGGGTTTGGGAGCTCTGCTGAGCTATCTAGCAGTTGTTCTCTTGAAGTGACACCCAAAACAGATCTTTTGTTACTGAAGCAATTCCCTTGTTACGTTTCCAGGGTACTGCTCAGGCATCTGCTGACAGCAAAGATGAAGGTCACAAATGTAATAATATATATTTCAAAAGCACAGCACCAACGAAAGGACTTCTTTGTATTAAAAATCTCTCCTTTTACGGGACGTTTCATAGTGATGGATTAGATGGGTGCTGGCAGGCACTGGGGCATGGTACTTGGCCATGCAGCTGCCCCTGCCTGCAGAATGGACCTCTCAGCGATGGCAGCGCTTTGTTTTCCTCTGCTGCAGTTCTCTCTGCCCACCTTGTTCATGAGTCCTGGTGTCAGGAGATAGCAGAGTGTTTTTTATGTTGTGCTTGTATTCTCCAGCTGACCTTCTCATTCTGTAACGGGTTTGGATGCACTGCCAAGGTTAATAGACTGCATCGACAATGAATGACCTACCACGGAGATTCTCTCAGTGTTGGCTAGCAAAGTAAACAGAGTTGTCTGATCAGACAGGTACTTAGGGCTAGATGCTGTGAAACATTGTCCTGATCTGGACTCAAGTACAGCTGTCCTGAGAGGAGAGAGGGAGATGCTCATTTTCTTTCCTACGCTTGGTGTTCCCTTCAGCTGTTTTGTTATCTGTATGTTTTTGTCATCTGCAATCAAATTGCTTTTGCTAGGTCAAGGCTTTGATGACTTCACGGGTGAAGTTGTAGTAAGTGGCTCGAGCTTTTTCAGATGCTGTTTGTCTTCAGTTGCTTATTTGTCAAGGTTGATGTGCTTTGTGGCCTCCATGATAAGCCTGCCTATTCATGTCGTGCAGAAGCGAGAACAGAAGAAAGAGCTGGGGCAGGTAAATGGATTGGTGGACAAATCTGGGAAAAGGACCACCTCCCCAACCAGTGACGCAGACCTGTTGGACAGGTCTAGCAGCAGCATCAGGGCTAATGCGCATGCCAGGATCTTGGAAAGGAGAGCAAGCCGGCCTGGCACTCCCACATCCAATGCCAGCACCGAGACCCCCAACTCAGAGCAGAATGATGTCGATGAGGACATAATTGACGTGGATGATGACTCTGCCATTGCAGAAATGGACTGTGGGCAGCCCCAGCTGAAGCGACCGTTTGAGCTTCTTATTGCTGCTGCCATGGAAAGGAACCCAACGCAGTTCCAGTTGCCGAATGAATTGACCTGCACCACAGCACTTCCAGGTAAGCAACAGTTGCCCACTGTGTTGGTGGAGGTGTCTGCAGTTGCATCCTGCTGCCGTCTTGCCTTTTTTCCTTCTCCACTCCTTGCTGATTCTGGTGAAAGCAGGAGGTGTTCTGCTGTCCTTGGTCGTCATCCAGCTGTCCAGCAGTCCTCTTCTAACTGCAGCAGTGGGTGGCCTCTGGTTCCCCAGGAAGTGGGGACGCTGCTGGTAGCTCCATCAGCATTGAAATGGATTCTTTCTGCATTCAGCTGAGTCTAAATCATCAATCTGAAGAATTTTCCAATTACTTGATTTTTAACTCTTGGTGTGATATAACTGTGTCAAGTAATGACTTGACTGTTTCCGTGACTCCTTATACACTAGGCTTGAAGTATGCCTACCTTTAGAGCCAGTCTCTGTCACTTAAATCTAGATTTAGTGGTTGATGAGGGCTCCTTAAGCAGCTCCTTTCTGGCTTTTCTGTTTGCTTCTTCCTGTGCAGACTATACGTATCTACCAGGAAGCAAATCTCTGCTGTGTGGGTAACCCAGAGCTTTTTTAAAATTTTCTTTCAGGTACTAGCAAGAGGAGGAGAAAGGAAGAAACCACAGGAAAGAACGTCAAGAAAGCACAACATGAGTTAGACCACAATGGTTTGGTTCCCTTGCCGGTCAAAGTCTGCTTCACATGCAACAGGTACCTAATTCTTCCAGGGAAGTTTGGTGTAACTGCACCCTTCATGGGAACAAAGTTCTTCCTGAAAAAAAACTGACCAACCTATTATCTTTCCCATTTTTTTTCGCTACTTACTTATGATCTTCTACACAAATAAAGGAATATTAACCTTTGCTAAATAGCAGATGCTTAACGACAAGTGTAGCCATGGCTTCTGCAGTATTGCATAGCTGTAAAGGTTTTAAAGTGTAGCCTGAAGAGATTGAGCCATCTTGCCTTTGGTATTTTTCTACTAAGAAAAAATCTAAAGTGGTGGTGGTTTAGAAAGCAGAGATGTTTGTTTATGGTTCATAAAGAAAGAATGTGAGGAGGTGACCTTTAGGAAATAGAAATATACAGAGAGAGCTATAAGCCCAAGGCAAACAGGAGTATTGTGCTGCAATGGTAAATCTTAAAACTAGTTTAAAGTACTGCTGTGGTTTTTTATGACTGCAGAAAAAAACACACAGATACATCCCTACTCAGATTGTCAGCAGAACCAAAAAAGTATTTTGGAAACCCAGTCAGAGTGAGTTTTCTGGAAAAAAAATGTAATAGCCTATGTCTGAGATTTCCTTCTGATCTTTTAAGTCTTGGTCTAAACAAAGCCACTTATAACCACTGCATAAGATCAACTTGAGAAGTTGCATACGTGAATCTGGACAGGTGCTTGCTGCTTTCCTGCACCAGCATCTCCTGCCAAAGGACCAAGAAACCCTCGTGTGTTTGGGCGAGTCCTTTCACCTCGAGTGGGTCTTGCAGAATGTCCATACAGATCAAGTTACAAACCTGAAGCTTAATTTTAGATGCGAGTAACATAGCATGTGGGATTTGGTAGGGAAAGATAACCTGACGTGGTTAGCCAAGCTTGCCCTGCACGTTCACTTTAGACTCTGTTCTGCATGGAAAATGAGATGTGTCTCTCTTTGCAGGAGTTGCAGAGTGGCACCTCTAATTCAGTGTGATTATTGCCCACTCCTGTTCCACATGGATTGTTTGGAGCCACCTCTTACTGCCATGCCTCTGGGTAGATGGATGTGCCCAAATCACATAGAACACGTGGTGGTAAGCAGGACTATGATTGCAGTATGGTAACCGGATGCTGGAATGGAACCTGGCAGGTCCATTAAAGGACAAAGTACAACAATGTAAAACAGCTTCTGGGCTCTTATTGCTCCCTGTAATGCTTGTAAAACTCCTGCTGCAAGCAGTGTGCTCTCCGAAGGAATATGATGCTGCTCTCTGCAATAAAATATAAAGGTGGGGGAACTCCTTCCTGTAACTGAAGCCGACAGCTTAGAGTGTGACTCACTGTCAGATTGTCTGGTTTTCAGATTGGACTCCTTAAGATCTAGCTGAGCTTCCAGAACTGCAATACAAAGCAGCTCAGTACTACAAATAGGGGAAGTCATTCTTTGCATGCTTAACCCAAAAAACTTTCATTCCAAGCGGGTGCTTTCATTTGTGGAAAAGCGTTGTGCTTGAGACTAAATACTCAGAAAACGGGGGGCTGGAACAAGGGGCTTGTGCCCAGAGAAACTGCTTCTGAGAGCACTGATGCTACTTAGTAGGCCTCTGAGTGCTTTTGTATTTGCCTCCAGCAATGTGCCCTTTAACAGAAACAGTTAGTGCTGCAGGAAGTAAATAGTGTAAAGCAGAGCCGATGCTGTACTGCCAGTGCTGCGAGGCATTATGACAGTCTTAGGGTGCCTTAGTGCCCTGCAGATCCCTAACTACTATGGCATTATTTGATCACCCAGCTGAACCAGAAGAACTTGACCCTGAGTAATCGGTGCCGAGTATTTGACCGGTTCCAGGACACCATATCTCAGCACGTTGTCAAAGTGGATTTCTTAAACCGAATCCATAAGAAACATCCTCCGAATCGCAGAGTTCTTCAGTCAGTGAAGAGAAAGGGTTTGAAGGTGAGTGTCAACAAGTAGGTGTTGGTGAAACTCCCCATGTATGCATGTTAGTTTGAAAGGGAAACCAGCATGCCCCATAGGGATAGCCTTGTTGGGGCACGAGAAGAAGGTGGGGACTGAATGAACGTGTTGGTGAGATGTCTGGAAGTCAGCAGTCACGGAAGTTATTTTCACTGCACATAGGGTTTAAGAAGCTCTGTTCTTTCTAGCACCCATGATGCTCAACTATGAGAAGTGAACCTTAAATCTAGCATAGGCATGGAAAGTACAACATAAAACCAACCAAGGGTGGCCCTAGAGTCAGAATTTGGGCTGCACTGTGTTCCCTGTTGAACCCCAAGGAACATTTCTACCTGAATGCCTGAAAAATAACACGTAGTTATCTTAAATACTTCCCCTTTTTTTTTTCTTTGCCTTTTCTTTGCATGATTTTCTTGTGCTGTAGCCACTGTGTTATGCTGAAGTCATGCCTGACCTGAGGGAATGAAACCTATTAATTTCAGCATAGCTGCATCAATTTAAAGTACTCAGTACTTGAAACTTCTAATGTATTGTCTGCAGGATTCCTTTGGGTCAGAAAACACCAAACACAAAGCACAGTGCTGGTTAGGCACTTAATTTAACAAGTCATTCTTGAGTAATTGTTCTCATGTGTGATCTTCTTTCTCTCCAATGTAGGTTCCTGATGCTATAAAGTCCCAATACCGGCTTCCACCCCCGTTACTTGCGCCTGCAGCAATTAGAGATGGCGAGCTGATCTGTAACGGGATCCCTGAGGAACCCTTGCAGAAGCACCTTTTGAACACTGAGCACTTAGCCAGCCAGACAGAACAACAGGAGGTAAATGAAGTCAAAATGCTTAGACTCTGTCTGTAGTTGCTTTGGTACAACAATCTTTTTCCCTTTCAGTTGCCATCAGAGCAGTTGTCAGGGAAACCAGTCTCAAAATCGTATTTCTGAAGGTGATAGCTTGTCTTCTCTCTGACACCCCTTGCCCATTAAAACTTCATTTTGGTATTCCGGGTGAAATGTAAAGCCTCCTCATCTGACACTTCAGGAAAGTGGTGAAATATTCCTCTGATCTTAACAGTGTCATTGAGGGCTTTCTGTCTAGATGTCATTTTTATTTCCTGGCTGAGAGGACATAACTTCCAATTTGATTATGTAAGGCTGCTCTCTGACACATTTGCTTGTGTGTTAATGTCACATTACTGGGCAGCATTTTATTGCTGATAACCAAAGATTTCTAAATCAAGCTCAAATGATTATTTAAATCTTGTAGGAAATTTCTTGTTGGACTCCACGATGCGAAGGCATCAAGTCCTGATAGTTCTTGTGTGTGGTGTGTGCACACTGACCACAAGGCTTAACACTTTGAGGAAATCTTTTGGTCATCTTCAGCCAGGTGTAGAAGAAGAGATGCTCTCATCCTCTGCTTTGGCATGTGACTACCTTTAGCATGAGTTAAATCAGCATTTCTTTCCAGCATACTATGGAGTAAGCTAAAGGGTTTTGTTTGGAGAGAAGCCCGTGTTAGTGGAAAATGTGAATGTAACTAGCTGAAGAATTTGCAACACTTTCAGTGCAGAGAGAGAGAAACACTGGGGAGCAAAGAGCTGCCTGCTGCCTTCCCCCTCCTGTAATCTCTGCTCCTCTCTGTGCTGATCTCTGCACAGAGATGAGCGGTGCACATCCAGAGCCTTCTCCCAGTACTAGACGAGCTCAGAGCAGATGCTGGGTGCAGCTGGATCCCTTTGAGCTGGCCAAGCAGTGGGGCGGTGGAGCTTTGGAGCACGGTTTGCCTGCAGAGCTAACGTGTGTGGTTCTTTTTTTTTCCCTTCCTCCCAGTGGCTCTGTAGTGTTGTTGCGCTCCAGTGCAGCATATTGAAACATTTATCTGCTAAGCAGATGACTTCGCTTTGGGACTCTGAACAAACAGAGAAGGCTGATATTAAGCCTGTTATTGTGGCAGACGGCGCGCTTGCCAACCCTTACCAGGCAGCTGACAAGGCACCCACACCTTCCCTCTATTCCATGTCATCCTGCACCTCAGGGATTACCACCCAGAATTCCTTGAGTTCCTCACAATCCCAGCAGACTTTGTCACAGGAAGATGTCAACTGCAGCTCCTGTCTAGATAAATCCAAGAAGGTGTCTTCTTGCGGGACTTCGAATGGGCCAACAGCCTCTGACGTTAAAGTAAATGGTCCTCATTTCTATGGTGTTTCATCCGAACCTTCAGCACAGTTGCCTGACTCCCAGAGGCTGATTGGAGCTGGTAACACAATACCTGTTTTGTCTCATCGGCAAACGTGGCCCAGGCCCCTCACGCCCCCAGCGACTTGTGGACTTCTGAATCACACCATTGGAACCATTGTCAAAACAGAGAACGTAGGAGGACCCGTTTCTTGTGCACAAAGGGGTTCTGTGCCAGTCACAAGTATGCCTACTTCCATATCGAGCTCCTGTGCCAGCCTGGAGACCACCAGCACTTTGCAAAGGAAGAACGTGCAGACGCAGATAGGACCGCCGCTGTCAGCGGACCTGCGATCCATGGGCTCCCCTCTGACTGCCACCAGGGCTCTCACCCCTCCCCAGGCTGCAGGAGATGGGATCTCGGCCGTTGGATCCACAAACAGATTCTGTTCACCAGCACCACCTTCAGGTAAGTGCCCAGCAGCTGATCTTGGCCCCAGGGTGGGGAGGTGTTCAGCTGAGTGCTGTTTCTGGACCCGCAGGCTCTCATTTAATGGGGAATTTAGCTTTCTGTAGAGAGCAGGGGGGAGGTTCTCAAGTCTCTCCTGTCCTGGGTTCCTTCAGAGGTGCTGTGGGACGTGTGTACCTGAGAGCAGAGTTCTGTCCTCAGCATCAAGACAGTGGACCAGCAGTTCAGCTCTGGGAAGCAGCAGTAGATTCCCATCCCTTGGCTGCTGCTGCCTCCCTGTCTGCTCCGGTGCTGCTATAAAACTGCCAGTTGATCTTTAGAGCACTGCTTGGATTGCCAGACAGGCTTTTTCCCAAGCACCTCTCACCCCTCTGATGCTCTGCTCTCTGTCCTGATGATGGCTATGTCCCCTCGTGCTAAGTCTGCAGTCGCACAGCACTCATGTGCAGGAATGTGACACGGGAAGTTGTAGTGAGTTTAGTACCTGCCACTGTGCTCACACAGATACTTACAGTTTACAACTCTGTCCTGGGCTTTACCCTAAAATCTTGCTGTTAAAGGGCACAAACCTATTCATCAGTGTAAAAATATCAAGTGAAAAACACAGAGAGCTGAGGGTTTGAGGGTAGCATCTCTTAATTTCTACATTTTTGCTAGAAGAAGCTTTCACTTTCCTTTCGCCTCCCCCGTACCAGCTCAGAGCTCAAACCATTGGATCCTTTGTGCAGGTTGGGTTTGAAGCAAGCAGCAAAGCTGCCTGTCACTGCTCTCCTTGCAGCTGTAGCTGCTCGGTGTGGGTTTGGGTGGAGTGCAACGTAGGCAGCATCTTCTTATTGTTCTTAAAATTCCTCTTGAGTAACTTCTGAGCGTTAGCTTGTGCTTGGGAGCAACTCCCGGAGCAGCTGGCATCCCTGCTTATTGCTGAACCAACGCAGTCATTCTGGGGTTGCTGGTTTGTCCCCTGCTTGAAAACGCAAGGCTGAGAGGCCTTTAGGTGCTGCAGGGTGATGTGAATGATGAGTTCTGCCCGTGACTGTCACATTCTTACCAGTGAGCCGCACCCCGGAGTTGGTAATTGTACAGAAATCAAAAGGTTGAGACAGACGTGTTTTTAATGCGTGTTCAGACCTGGGCAAGCTGCTTAGCAAAGTGCTGCAGGTTTAGCAGGCTGCTTCAGCTCTGGGGGCTCAGTGCTTATCGGCCAGTGTCTGTAGTACAACATCATTTCTGTCTCTGATTGCTTCTTCTTTGATCAGGGAGAGGGGGGCTCGGGTTTTTTAAGCGCAGAATTCCTCCAGAACTGAAGGAGATAGAGGCTGAGAGCCAGCGCTGTGTTCCAGGCACACACTGACCTTTGTGTGAGGGGAAGAAAGCTTGTGGTCTCTAATTGGGACCCATTTCAAAGTATGGCTGTGTGCAGAATTAGTCACTCTGAGCAGCGTGGAAGCTGGGAGCAGCCCGAGGGCTGGGCGCGTGTCTCATGGACGTCATGGTGACATATCTTCTCTGCACCATTTTCCCTGTAGATGGTAAGGTCAGCCCCAGCACCTTATCCATAGGAAGCGCTTTAACTCTACCCTCATCACTCACTTCGAACTCTGCAGCTATGTTGGACCTCACCAGTTCCCTGAAAGCGTTTATGGATGGCGGTGAGTATTTGGTTTATCAGTCTCTGCTAGCACTGTGTGTTTGCTTCCTGGGCATTTTCTCTGCTGAAGGAGTTCCAGAGATAAGGAAGGGTTGCAGTCAGGTGAGGGAGGGGCAGGATATACATTACTTTAAACGTGTCGCATATTTCCCTACTTGTAGCGTTGCCAAGGCAGCGAGGCCAATGGAGGGCTTCTGCCTGAAGCTTTTCTGAGGAACAATCAGAATGCTATTGCCTGGGCTTCTTTCCAGGTGGAATTCACATGCAGGAACCTGCAGCCCTGCCGTGTTGTGGTGCTAGCTGTGCTCCGGAGGTGTTCCCAACATGCGCAGAGCCCAGCATCTCCACGCCTTGTAGCTGAGCAGTCTCTGAGTTGTGATGCTTTATCAGCTCTGCTCGTTTCCTGATTGATTCCTGCTTCTGTCAGTCTTCTCCTGGACTGGCGTAGTTTTTATTTGCCTTTTGTTGCACTTGGCAAGAATTGCCATATCTTAGTGCAGTGACCTCAGGAGGAGGAGATTGCTAACCAGCAGTCATCCATAGCACAGTGAGACAGGCTGTTGCCAGTGCCTGTTTCTCAAATGGAGCCTTTCTGGCACTGCAGGTGTGATGGCCCTCTTTTCATGGGTGAATCCCAGCTGCTTAGCTCAGCCAGACCAACCCTCTGCCATCAGGAAAGGCTGTTGTGTCTCTGCTTCTTCTGCTTGCTGTTTTAACTGTTGCTGGCGCCAAAAAAACTTGGAAACAGAGGTTAGCCAGCCTGCTTTTGCTACCAGAAGGCAGATCTCCATAGGGCTTTACAACCAGAAATACTTCAAAGCTATCAGCAACAGATCTGCTTTAGAGCTTCTTAATAATCCTGTCTGAATTACCTTGTTTTGGTTAATTGACCCTGCTGTGAAAGCATGTGACTCAGGAATAAGCATAGAGCTGCTTCAGGGGTGATTACTGCTGCAGTGCAAAGACTTTATGACTAGATAACGAAGCTTCAGGAGAAGGAGCCAGCCCACTGCCCAAGGGGGCAATGTCTGCCCCTACAGCCTTGTTGCTTCTGAGCTGAAACAGCAGATTTTCAACCTAGCAGTCCTTGTTGCCCTGAATTTCTGAGCCCTGAACTTCTGCTTGCTGCCTGCACTGCAGCTTTGCAGCCATAGCTGACACTCTACGTACTGCTGACGTGAGAAATAAGAGACCACCTGTATGTGACGTTCTCAATACTGTGGATGTTGTTGATCCTTGCTGTTGAAGCACATGGCGAGTCTGACAGCAGGACTGTTAAATCCATTGCAGCTCAGATGGCTCCTTTCCATGAATAACTTTACTAATTGCTTTTTGTTTGTTAACAGAGATTGAGATAAATATGCTGGATGAGCAGCTGATCAAGTTTCTGGCCTTGCAGAGAATACATCAGCTCTTTCCTTCCAAAGCTCAGTCTCTAGCAAGCAGTGTCAGTGCCCATCAGCAATCTCCTGTGGCAAACCACATTGAAGGTAAGAACAGCCCTAGAATAGCTGGGTTATGTTGAGCCTTATCCTTCTGGCACTTCTGCCGTGTTCCTTGAAGGAAATCTTCACTCTTCCTTTGGTATCTGCTTGATGCTGCCTTTCTTTCTTTGCATTTCCTTCTCTGGATATTTGCTGACCAGGGACGCTTCCAGGTCCCTCTGCTAACTTGTTGTGCAGTGAGAATACCTTTAATAATGTGTCAGTGGACCTTCTGATTTTCTGAACATCTTTAGTGATGTTATGTTTTACTCATCTTAGCACGAGATGGGAAGGTTCCGTTGTTCTCCTCTCCCCATCTTTGAGATGGGCAAGAGAAACATATCTAAGATAAATATGCTGATAATCTCCACAGGTCTGAGTTCAGCTCTGGTCCTGGTTTTGGCATTACTAACACCAGAAGCTGTACGGGGAACGTGGCTTCCTGTTCCTCTGCATGCAGTCGTTCAATGTGATCTGCTTTCAAGCACTAAGTGGACAACCTTGCTGTGGGAGCAGTTGTCTGCTCCCCTTCTGCTAGGCCTGGGACTGAATATCCAAGATAAGGTCTTTGGAAGTCTGCTGGGGTGGCTAACCTTCTTCTGAAGCTCTGTACTTGCCTGCTTGCTTGATGCTGTAGCATCACAGCATTCTCTGAATGCTTTGTTGATCATCTTCTGAGCACTGCTGTAGGATACAGCACCAGGCTGTGATCAGAGCTGCTTTCCTGTGCTGCTCTAACCAGCCAACTTCTGGAAATTCTTCGGCACACTGCCTCCCAACAGGCAGATTGATGCTGTCTTAACCCACGGCCCTTTCTGGACAGGATGGATGCATCCAGCTGACTGTTCAGCATTACTGACAGTAGATCTCAAACCTTTTGTGAGCCCTGTCGAGTCAGCAGAGCCAGACAGCTGAAGGGACTCGTGCAGAGGTGGCAAGCTGCACATTTCAACTGTGCCAAGTGCTGCACGTCCAGAGATGCCACTCAGTGTGGCCATTATTCCTGACATAGGTGACTCTGCAAGCAGTCTCATAATCCTTGTGTTCTGCTCTTTGATTTCACACTCTTGGCATAAAACTGGCCTGCAGATGTGGTGTCAGAAGAGGCTCTGTGTGTATAAGGGGCTTATCTCCAAGAGACAGCTGCTGAAATCCTGACAGCCCTGTGTGGCCTACAGTTTGATATCTGTTCCACAGAAAATGATTTTCTGCCCAGTTAACGTGGGTGTGTGAGAATGATTTGAACCTGGCTGCCAGGAAACTGCTGCAGGGACTGACCTGAGGGTAAAGCAGCGTGCTCAGTACGTCAGTCCATGCTGGGAGTGGGGTTAATCCCTGGACAAGGCTGCTCAACCTGTGCCTTTCCTGCAGCTTCTCTAGAAGTGGAGCTGTGATGTTGGTGACGTTCACCAGCAGCAATTTTTGTAAGCGGTGCTTTGCCAGCAAGGCACGAGTCTGATTACCTAAAGCAGGAGAGATGAAGAAAGAAGCTGGGAGTAGTGAGCTCCTGTTCTCAGCATGGCTCTGCTGTGTGTGCTCTGCAGTTGCATGGCTTCTCTGGGTGACTGGGAAAAATGCTTCTCTCTAATGATAAGATGCTTTATCCACAAACGTTTCTGGAGGGTTGGAAAGCTGGAGCTGAGGCTAAAGCTGACTGCATCCCCCCTAGGATCTGTGCTCTCTGCTGGCATCAAGCAGCCCGTGGAGCTGATAACATTGTTCAAGTGCTTTCTCTTTATCTTGCAGCGCAAAGAAAGGAAGTGCAAGCCCGGGCAGTGTTCTACCCTCTGATGGGTTTGGGGGGTGCAGTCAATATGTGCTATCGAACCCTCTACATTGGGACAGGTGAGTGGCTTTTCCCCAGCCTCACCTTCTAGTTTGAGTGGCTCTCCCAGGCCCTCCCCGTGTGTTCCGATGGGAGGTGAGTGCTGCTGCTGGGATTCCTCACAAACAGAAACACAGAAGTCCCCATGCAGCAGAATTTTTGCTCTAGGGCTGTGTCTGTGTAACCTGGCGGGCACCAGAACGTCTCTCAGCAGAGGGAAGAATTAAAGTTTGCTTGTGGGTTTTGTTTCTCGCTGCTCACATCCCTTTGGCACTCGAGAAATGGCCGGGTAACACCTAAAGGCTGCTCAGCCCTCCTGCCTGTGCAGCAGCTAGCTCTCCCTTCCCCCACTGAAACTTTGTTCGTGGCTTATCGCAGCATTATTCATGCAGGCCTGGGAGTGCGGACAAAGGCAGTTGCTCCCCTGTTGTTTTGCTAATTGAAGTTTAATTCTGTCTGTTGTTCTCTGCTGCCTGGCAGTTCTTTTTAATTCCTGAAATGAACTGAGCATTTTTGTCCTCCCCATTGGCAGGAGCCGATATGGATGTGTGCCTTACAAGCTATGGTCACTGTAACTACGTGTCCGGCAAACACGCCTGCATATTCTACGATGAGGTGAGAGCCTGAGCCTTTCTTTGCTTGGCATGCATGGCAGTGGGAGCTGGAGATACAGGCAGCAGGTTGTCTTTGTGTGGTGCTCCTTTATGGGACTGCAAAGTAGGAGCCAGAGCTGTGAATGGTTTCACTCCATGAAGGCTGCGTCAGCATTTTGTGTCAAACCCCTTTCTGAAGCACAGAGCTCTGCCAGCATGGTTGCTCCGAGCTAAGTGCTTGTGGACAAAGACTGACCACAAGTGAGCACTGTCACTGCTGGCATCCAGGGAAGGAAAATAGCACAGGGATGGCTCGATCCTTTTTGACCCGGCTGATATTTAACTAAAATTTTAGTGTAAACAGAGAGCTGCCTCTTAACTACCATCCAGAGATGAGTTTGTTCATGAAGTAAACAGCCCAGTCTGCCAATGGAAGTGCCACTGGAGATACGTTCCTGTTTAACCATCAACAGCAGTAGGCGGGGAGGGGCTGTTTGTGATCAGTTCCTTCTTCTCCTTGCTCAGAATACGAAACATTACGAGCTGTTGAACTACAGTGAGCACGGGACAACGGTGGACAACGTTCTCTATTCGTGTGACTTCTCGGAGAAGATGGCTCCCACTCCTCCCAGCAGTATTGTTGCCAAAGTGCAGAGTGTGATAAGTGAGTGTCCACACAGCCCAGCCCCTGTCATCCATGGGGACCCATTGGAGGTCCTGTTCCCCTCTGCTCAGCTTCCTCTTGCCTGGCTGCTGAAATGCATGTGCCCGTGTCCCCCTGGGGACGTTAGGACACCTCTTGGGGCTGCCCTGGGACTCTGTTCCTCTTCCATCTGCTGCTGAAGTGCCTCCAGGCTGGAGGGTTTGCTCCTGCAGCACCCCAGCAGCAGCCCCAATGGGCTGAAACAAGCTCCTGCCTCCAGCTGTCTCAACCTGACGTGCTTTTTCTTTTCCAGAGCGACACAAAAGCAGGAAGCAGGAAGAGGAGCCGCATGAAGAAGCCGCCGTGATGAATTCGCAGGCACAAGGGCAGCATCGGAAACCCTGCAACTGCAAAGCCAGCAGCTCCAGCTTGATAGGGGGCAGCGGGGCTGGCTGGGAGGGGACAGCACTGCTCCACCACGGCAGTTACATCAAGCTGGGCTGCCTGCAGTTCGTTTTCAGCATTACCGAATTTGCGACCAAACAGCCCAAGGGGGACACTGCCTTAGTACAAGACATGGACTTGGAGGAGAAGCTTTCTCTGAAACCCCACCAGGTGCCCGTGCTGCGCTCCAACTCTGTTCCCTAGGAATTTCGAGGAAGAGAGCTTTGGAGATAAGGAAACGCCCTCAGACTCTTTGCAATGCAAAACTGTACAGAACCGAGGTGGGATTTTCTATGTCAGCCCAGAGACTGTCCACACGCCGTTTGCATGAAATGAAGAACGTTTAACTTTTTTTAATTTTCTTTTTTTGCTCAAGTTTTAGGGGCATTTGCACATATATTTGTACTATACATTTCATTTTAAAAGGAAAACTGCAGCGAGAGCAGGACGCGTCGGAGCGAGGGGCGTCTGAGCCGAGGACTCTCTCTGACAGATCGTACCCACGCAGTTGTAAAATAATCAGAAACTTGTTCTATTTTGTGCCAGTGACAATAGTTTTATATTAAAAGAGAAATACAGTTTTCATACAGCAAATCTATACAATATCATTGTTTTATTTAATGTAAAGAAGCGCTCTTCTTCCCACAGTTACGTTTTCCCATCCCTCCCCGCTCTGGTTGCACTACAGTAGCTACTGTGTATTGGGCAGTGAGAAACAAATTCTTTTCCTGGTGTCCATCCTCTCTTTTTTTTTTTTTTTTTTTTTTAATTTCGAATAAGGAAAAGTGTTGGATTCTGTGTAAATACATCAGTGATGGCATTTTCAATGTTTTAAAGCTGTGTACAGTGCTACATGTGGTATGACGTCCCCCGACTTGTCTATTGTAGCAGCTCGTTCGTCGTAACCCCTCTGTCTCTTTTGTTTATATGCCACCCCCCCCCGCAGCAGGCCAGCTAGCTCCACTGTACAGAGTAATTGTAACGTTTTAGACTTTACAGAAACTTTCCTGTATTCTGTATATAAAAAAAAAAAATTCACATTGTTTTCTGCCTGTCCGTGTCGTTCTGTCAGCAGGATGGGGGGGGAGTGGGGCTGGGGGGGCTGCAGCAGAGCTCGCTGTGACCTCGAGCTCTCCCTGTCCCCACTGCGCTGCACTTTGCCCATTCCATTGGCTTTTCCACCCCTTCCTGCACAAAGGGCTGCGGCGCTCGCTCTGAGCAGCACAGCCCTCTTCCTCTTTTCCTCCTCCCCTTCCTCCCTGCGGACAGGATGGGGTGGTGGCTGCTGGCTGTGGGGCTGCTGCTCTGCCTGCTGCTTTGCTTCGCCCTACGCAGCCCCGCGTCGCCGCTCGCCCTGCCCACGCTGCGCGGCCGCACCGCCATCGTCACCGGTGAGCGTGGGGTGCTGCGTGGTGCTGCCGGGCTGCTGGCTGCCAACTCACTGCTCTCTGTTGTGCTCTCCTCTGCAGGGGGAAGCAGTGGTATCGGGGAGGCTGTGGCACGGGAGCTGGCACGGTGCGGGGCACGCGTGGTGCTGGCAACGCGCAATGCACTGCGGGGAGAAGAGGCTGCGTGGCGCATCC
>JAOWBP010004513.1:7293658-7304813 GCA_028571105.1 Tragopan temminckii | reverse complement strand
CCTCTCACCCCTCTCTTCTTTCTCTCCTCCTCTCTCGCTGCTGCCAGCTGGACTCCGCCGCCCCAGCCCCTGGCCAGGTACCGTACCCCCGTCCTCAGCAGCTCTCTGCCCCCGCCGCCCTCCCGCTGTCTTCTGTGTGCCACTGGGCCGGCATCTGCGCCCGCGCCTCATGCTGGAGCGTAAGGCTTTCCCCACCACAGAGGGGCCAGAAAGGCACCCTGTTTTTCTGCATGTCCCAGCATGCAGCACCATCCCCAGTAGTGCGCCTGCCTGCACCTGCTCGGCAGCCTCATGACCACTGTGCACCCCCATCTCCGTGTGTCCCCAGCACCACTGTGGCCAAGCGCTGGCCCCATGCTGGGAGGCTTTGGGGTGGCTGTGCTGTGCCACCAGGCTCTGTTTGCTTCCCCCATGCTGGCAGCAGGGCAGCGTGCCCCTTCTTACCCTCACTCCCCATCTGTTGGCCCCAATAGGGACAAGCAGACGATGCTCCCTCAGCCCCCGTCGGCCCCAGCCCTGCTGCAGCTCAGGTTTGTCTTTGGGGCTCGCCCTGCTAGCAGATAGCAGCGATGTCCCCAAAGTGCCAGCCCGGCCTTTCCCACACCTGGGAATGTGGGATGGCCACCAGTGTGCCGTGTCCTGTGTCCCTGCAGCATGCCGTGTCCCTGCAGCACACCGTGTCCCATGGCACACCATGTGTCCCTGCGTCCCAGCATGGGGCTGCAGTTTGGGAATGGGGGTGACCGTGATGAATTCACCCTGAGGTCACTGTGACTTCATGTCTGTCCCATCCATGGCAGGGACCTGGGGCTCCAATCCCACCCAGGGGATTCCTGGGGCAGCGGGGTGTCAGGTGGGTTTGGGGCTCCCTCCAGCCCCTTTGTCCCTCTGTCCCTCAGGCCAAGACAGAGGAGCAAATTGCTGCTGAGGAGGCTTGGTATGAGACCGACAAGGTGTGGCTGGTGCACAAGGACGGCTTCTCCTTGGGTGAGTCGGGGGCTGGCTGGGTATGGAGGGCTTTCGGGACCCTGCTGAACCCCGTGCCCCCACAGGCAGCCAGCTGCGGCCGGAAGAGCCCAGCGCCCTGCCCGAGGGCAAGGTGAAGGTGAAGCTGGACCACGACGGAGCCGTCCTGGAGGTGGAGGAGGATGACGTGGAGAAGGTAGGGCTGTGGGATGGGGGGGCTGTGGGGCAGTGGTGACCCCAGTTCCTCTCCTGACCCCCTCCTCGCTGCCAGGCGAACCCTCCGTCCTGTGAGCGTGCGGAGGACCTCGCCAGCCTCCTCTACCTCAACGAGTCCAGCGTCCTGCACACGCTGCGGCAGCGCTATGGCAGCAACCTCATCCACACCTACGCCGGCCCCGCCATGGTGGTCATCAACCCACTGAGCTCCCCCTCCATGTACTCTGAGAAGGTGACACTGGGATGGGGGGAAATGGGGGCATGTCACCTTGCAGAGCCGCCGCAGTTTGGGGTCGGAGTGCTGAGTGCCATCCCCGCAGGTGATGCACATGTTCAAGGGGTGCCGCCGGGAGGACACGTCCCCGCACATCTACGCCGTGGCGCAGGCCGCCTACCGCAGCATGCTGATGGGCCGCCAGGACCAGGCGGTGGTGCTGCTGGGTGCCAGCGGCAGTGGCAAGACCACCAACTGCCAGCACCTCGTCCAGTACCTCGCCACCATCGCCGGCAGCACCGGCAAGGTCTTCTCCGGTGAGTCCCCGTGCATGCTTTGCGCTCACGGCGCGCTGCTCTCTCGCTTTCTCACGCCGCCAGCCCCGCACACCGCACCACCCCGCTTGTCTTCCCGCAGCGGAGAAGTGGCAGGCGCTCTACACCGTCCTGGAGGCTTTTGGCAATAGCAGCACCAGCATGAACGGCAATGCCACGCGCTTCTCCCAGATCATCTCCCTGGATTTCGACCAGGCTGGGCAGGTGGCATCCGCCTCCATACAGGTGAGGGGCTGCACAGCCCCCTGGGCACCAGAGTGGCTCCATCCCACGGGGGTTTTCTCCACGATCTCTGCAGACCCACAGCCTCACTGTGGTTGCAGCCACACTGTGCTCACGTCTTTGCGTCCTGATGCGCGTGGGCAGTTGGAGGGCAGAGCACAGATTAGTTTGGCTCCCTTTGCTGGCTGGATTGCGCTGATACCAGGGGGTCTGTCTCTGGTGTGATAGCAGCAGCCCTTGAAATGGCAGCTCCAGTGGTAACAGGTACATGCCGAGCACGCTCAGCAGCACCAGGAGAGATGCTCATGGCTCACTCAGATCTTTGTATTAAGCAGTGTCTTCTGACAGAAGGCACAGAGACCTCTGTGCCATCATGGGGACCCAGGGCTGACAGCAAGGCCCAGGCTGGGGCTGGGGGTCTTGGTGGGAATGTGTCCCCCAGGGATGGCTCCCAATCCTCCCCTGTCTCCCAGACACTGCTGCTGGAGAAGCTGCGTGTTGCCCGGCGCCCGGCCAACGAGGCCACCTTCAATGTTTTCTATTACCTGCTGGCCTGCTCCGACAGCACCCTGCGGTGAGTGCAGCCCTGATGGGGGCTCAGGGGGCTCCTACCTCCGCAGGAGTGGAGGACCAACCTGGGGATTTTCTTCTGACAGGACTGAGCTGCACTTCAACCACCTAGCAGAGAACAACGTCTTTGGCATCGTGCCCCTCGCCAAGGTCCTGTGTGCTGTTGGTCTGGGTGGGGGCTGCCGTGGGATGGGGGACATGGGGAGAGATGGGGTGGCCGTGTCCACCTGGGCAGAGAGATTGCATCGTGTGCCAATGGCTCTCTTTGCTCCTTGCAGCCAGAGGAGAAACAGAAGGCCACCCAGCAGTTCAACAAGCTGCAGGCTGCCATGAAGGTGATGGGCATCTCCAGCGATGAGCAGAAAGCCTTCTGGCTGGTCCTGGGGGCCATCTATCACCTGGGGGCTGCTGGAGCCACCAAAGGTAACAAATTGCTTGGGGCCAGGATGTGTTAATTAGCGGAGCTCAGGTCTGCTGGGTGTTCCAGCCCAGTCCTCTTGGCACCTGGGCTTGCCCCGACAGCTCTCCTCTCCTTCACTGAGGGCAGGAAATTTGGCTCAGGTGGGCTCACAGGGCACAGGGTGCCTCTGTAGCTGCTCTTATCCCCGTGGGATCTTGTGTCACCTTCGAGGTGCTGAAAGCCTCCCTTGCTGCTTTCATGCTCACAGGAGAGTTTGGTCCAAGGGATTTTGCAGCTCAGGGGGAGAAAAATGAGAAAGGAATTTGGGGAGAGCCCCATTTGCACTGTGTTTTGGAGGGGTTTGAAGGACGCTGCACTGTCCTCAGGGTGTTTTGAGGCACTAGAGGGCAGCAGGACCCCACAGCAGCACTGCTGCGAGGATGTAAGGGTGGTGTGGAAGCTCCTGCGTGGGGCTGGGGGTATCCCCAAATCCCAGTTATGGGCAGCATCCCTACATTCTGCTTGTGGGGAGTGCTCCAAAAACTGGCCAGGAGGAGCATCCCCACATCCTGGTTTGGAGTTTGGCACGGGTTTGGGCATCCCTATGCTGCGTGCCCTTGCTGTGCCGTGCCGTTGTTTCTAACCCCTGTCTCTGTTTGCATGGTGCATGCTGCCCTTTTGCAATGCAGACGCCGACGAAGGTAATGTTCTGTTCTCCGCGTGCCTCTGCCTTCCCCATCCCCTGTGCCACCGCCTTCCCTCTGTCGTGTCACCTGCTCCCATTAACCTGCTCCCACCTCCCTGCGTCTGTGTGCCCATCTGTCTGTCTTGCCACATCGTGGTGGCTGAGCAGGGCCAAGTGCCCACACCAGGACGGATAAGAGCCCTGTGCCATCCCAGGGTTCTGTGGGTGGCAGCAATGGAGAGGGCTGTCCCCGTGTCCCCAGCGTGGCTCTGCCTTGCAGAGGGAAAAAGCTCCTTATCCTCATCTCCTTTAATTGAGCCCCAAAATGCCACCTCGGGAATGGCTTTCACATGCCACCCCTGACCCCAGCCCACCATGGGGAACCCTGTGACCATTGGGTATAGCAACAGAGCCCCACACGTGTGACAACCAGTGCTGAGCTTCTCTTTCTCCTCTTTAGCCGGCAGGAAGCAGTTTGCACGACACGAGTGGGCTCAGAAAGCCGCCTACCTGCTGGGCTGCAGCCTGGAGGAGCTCTCCTCCTCCATCTTCAAGCACCAGCCCAAGGGCAGCCTGCAGCGTTCCACCTCCTTCCGACAGGGCCCTGAGGAGCAGGGCACGGGTGATGGCACAGGTAGGGTGCAGGCGGCCCCTGGGGGGCATATGGCCAGGGATGCTCAGGGCACAGCGGTCCCCTCCTGCAGGTCCCAAGCTGACGGCGCTGGAGTGCCTGGAGGGCATGGCTGCGGGCTTGTACTCGGAGCTCTTCACCCTGCTTATCTCCCTGCTTAATAGGTATAGAGTGGGGTTTTGAGGGGTCTGGGAGTCTGGCAGCATTCATCCATCCACACATCCACCCTGCTGTCCCCTGCAGGGCACTCAAGTCAAGTCAGCACTCGGTGTGCTCGGTGACGGTGGTGGACACCCCAGGGGCACAGAACCCCGAGGTGGTGGGGCAGAACCGAGGGGCCACCTTTGAGGAGCTGTGCCACAACTACGCCCAGGAACGCCTGCAGCTCCTCTTCCACCAGCGCACCTTCGCCCAGGAGCTGGAGCGCTACAAGGAGGTAGCAGGGACCCCCTGGCCACCGGGACCCCCTCCTCTCCTTTTCTTTCTACTCCAGCATTGTCGAGTCCCTGTGATCCCCCTTACTTGCCAAACTGACTAACCAGAGATCACTCCAGACCGAGTCAAACCCAATCAGCTCTGACACTGTCTCTTTGCACCATGGGGTTTTCCACAGGGGCTCCCACAGTGCAGAGTAGCAGGGCAGTGGGAACCCCCTCAGCCTTGATCCAATTGAACTGAGACCCGAGCATCCCTAATGCTGGTCTGCAGTCACACAGGCTTTAACTGCTTCTCTGTCCATCCTCTCCAGGAAAACATAGAGCTCGCTCTGGCTGACACAGAGCCCACTTCCTGGGGCTCTGTAGCTGCTGTAGACCAGCCCTCCCACCAGGCACTGGTAAGCACCCACATTCCTCACGGCCACCATCCCAGCTGGATCCCAGCTTTGCTGTGGCCATCTCCATCCCCCAGACCTGCTCCCATAGCGTGGATAAGGAGCTAGAGGCATTAGTGCTAATGAGGGGAAGGAAAGGTGATATAAGATGCTTTTCTGAATGCTTGGGAATGAGAGTTAAGCTGCATGTGTGCAGCAGGCTGCAGGGAGGATGGCGGGGGGTCTCTGATGGTCCTCAGGGTGCTTTGGTCCCCACAGTGCATCCATCCTTTGGGTACTCTGGTTGCCAGGGTGCTTTAATTGCTGGGATGCTCCGGTCCATGGCGCACACCAGTCCTTGGAGTGCTCCTGTCCCCAGAGTGCTTTAATCCCTGGAGTGCTCCAGTTCCCAAGGTGCACAGGTCCTTGGAGTACTCTGCTCCCTGGGGTACCCCATCCCCAAGGTGCTTTAATCCCTGTGCTGCTTTGCTCCCTGGGGTGCACCAGTCCATAGGGCGCTCCAGTGCTGGATGGGGCTGCAGAAACCAAGTGAGACTGATGGTGCTGGCCCCACACTGGCTTTTCACTTACCTGAGTGCATTATTTTGCTCCCCAGTGAGGTTGTTGCATTGCCTATTGCCTTTCTTCACTGGGTGCACACTAAGCAGGGGTTGCCTCACATGGTGCAGAGTTGCTTTGCTGCTTGTGTTGCATGCAGCCCAGGTTTCCCCCTACTCTCCCCCATCCCCTCTGACGTCCAGGTCCTGGTGTAAATGCGGTGTCACCCACAGGTCCGCTCACTGGCGCGCACCGATGAGGCACGAGGGCTGCTGTGGCTGCTGGAGGAGGAGGCCCTGCAGCCAGGCGGCAGCGAGGACACCTTGCTGGAGCGGCTCTTGGCCTACTATGGCCCCCAGGAGGGGAGCAAGAAAGGTTAGGATGGGGACCAACACCACCTGGATGTGTTTACCAAGTCACCTGTGGTACCTGTGCCCAGCAGTGCCTTGTGTCCCTACAGGCCATGACCCGCTGCTGCCCAGCGACAAACCCCGGCACTTCTTCTTGGGCCACAGCTCGGGCACCAACTGGGTGCACTACGATGCCACGGGCTGGCTCAACCACGTCAAGCACAATCCGGCCACCCAGAATGCCTCCGTGCTGCTTCAGGAGTCACAGAAGTGAGTGGGGTCCCCATTTTGGGGGTGCAGAGCAGGGAGCGGTTTGGAGGAGATGGTTTTGGGGGTGACGTTGCCTTTGTACTTCCCAGGAAGATCATCAGCAGCCTGTTTGCAGGACGCGGCAGCTCGGCGCTGGTGCTGTCGGGCTCGGTGGCAGGGCTGGAGGGGGGCTCACAGCTGGCCCTGCGCCGGGCCACCAGCATGCGAAAAACCTTCACTACTGGGGTGGCTGCAGTCAAGAAGAAATCGCTGTGCATCCAAGTCAAGCTGCAAGTGGTGAGCAGGGGACGCCGGGCTGGGGGATCCCACCACCATGCCTTGTGCATCCTGTCACCCTGCTTTGGGTACCCGCAATGGCACGGGTGTGAGACCCCAACAGCGCCCTTCTGTGTCACTGCTTTCCTGTCCCCACAGGATGCCCTCATCGACAGCATCAAGAAATCCAAGCTGCACTTTGTGCACTGCTTCCTACCCAAAGCGGCAGGGAGCGGTGGGGACCCCCGGGGGCTGCCGTGCCGCCGGGTGAGCGGCAGTGAGCTGGAGCTGCCGGCCGAGCACTGCGAGCCCGCGGGGCTGATGCAGCTGGATGTGCCCCTGCTGCGCGCACAGCTCCGCGGCTCCCGCCTGCTCGATGCCCTCCGTATGTACCGCCAAGGTGAGAGCCCCCCCTGCGGGTCAGATCCCCATGCGTGCTCCTCGGGTCCCCCTGGGGATCCCCTTTGGCACAAGCTTCGTTCAGAGCAGTGCTGCTGCCAGTGTCCTCCCCCCAGCTGTTGTCACACTGGGGACACGCATGGCCTTACTTGGGTGTCTGTGCCGGTGCTGCCCAGCTGCTGGCAGCTCTCCCAGGCTGCGGGTGACACACGTGTCTCTGCTCTCCCCCGAGGCTGCTTTCTCCCCAGATCTTGGCCAAAATTGTTCAACACAGCCAAGGAAAGCCTTGTTTCGTGCAAGGAACAAACAAAGGAAAGGGCATGGGGGTGTGCCTGGCCATCCCCCAGGTGTCTCGGCTGCCCCATAGCTGCCCCATGGTCCTGCTTTCCCCATTCCAGGCTACCCCGACCATATGGTGTTTGCTGAGTTCCGGCGGCGCTTTGACGTGCTGGCCCCACACCTCACCAAGAAGCACGGCCGCAACTACATTGTGGTGGATGAGAAGCGGGTACGCAGCCTTGCACGCCCACATCTCGCATCCCACACCCCGTGTCCCACACTCTGATGCTTCTCCTTCCCCACAGGCAGTCGAGGAGCTCCTGGAGTCACTGGACCTGGAGAAGAGCAGCTATCACATGGGTCTGAGCCGGGTAGGAGCCCTGCAGGGACATCCGTGCTCTCTGTGGACAGGGCAGGGGCGGGTGCCTGGCACAAGGGTAGCACTGTGCGCTCCCCCTACGCCATTCCTCGGGGAACAAAAGCCCCACACAGGGCCACCCACGCCGGGATGAGGGCCACGGGGCTGGGGACGAGGGGAGAGCACCCCGTTCCCATTGGTGTGACACCGGAGGGATGCTGGTATCTCACTGCGCTCCCCCCTCCAGGTGTTTTTCCGTGCTGGCTCACTGGCCAGGCTGGAGGAGCAGCGGGACGCGCAGACCAGCAGGAACATCACCCTGTTCCAGGCGGCGTGCAGGGGCTTCCTGGCACGGCAGCACTTCAAGAAGAGGAAGGTTCGTAGCGCTTCTCCCCTCCCCGCTCCTCTGCGCACAATTTCGCCTAAAATGGGCAGTGCAGCCTTTCTGCTGCCGCCTGGCCCAGCGCCTCCCCCTCCCGCCTCCACTGAGCTGTGGGGAGTTGTGGGGCCGGCTGTGGGGCTGTGGGCTTGATGCTGCCCCACGGTGCCGGGATGGAGCAGCGGTGCCAGCTCCCACTTTATAATTAAAGACTGCGTAAAATAGGCATCGCTGCAGCACCTCGGTGCTGGAGGCAATCGGATAGATAAGCCGGGGCAATTAGCCTGCTTGATAATGAAGGGGAGTGTGCTGGGGTGCTGAGCACCCATGCATCCCAGTCGGCCGGTGGTATCCCAGAGCTGACGCCGTGCCCCGGTACAGATCCAGGATTTGGCCATCCGCTGCGTGCAGAAGAACATCAAGAAGAACAAAGGGGTGAAGGACTGGCCCTGGTGGAAGCTCTTCACCACCGTGAGGCCCCTCATCGAGGTGCAGCTCACTGAGGAGCAGATCCGTGGCAAGGACGTGGGTATTGCCGTGCCGCGGGGATGGGGGAGGGTTGGTGATGGGCAGAACCCTGCAGTGAGGTGGGATGTGGGACCCTGTGTTGAATGCAGGACCCTACAGTGGGTGAGATGCATGACCCTATGGTAGATGCGGGACCCCGTGATGGATGTATGACCACCCCATGGTGGTTGTAGGAACCTGTAGTGGGTGGGGTGCAAAATCCCATGGTGGATGCAGGACCCCATGGTGGATGCAGGACCCCATGGTGGATGAAGGACACTATGGTGGAAGGACCCCATGCTGGGTGAGATGCAGGACACCCCATGTCCCCCAGCACCAGGCTCAAATTGCTCCCTAATTTGTGAATCAGCATGTCATTAGCATCCCAAGAGCCGGCTGTTGCAAGAGCCCAATTACAGGCGCAGAGAATGGAAATGAAACCGTGTGCCAAGAGGCGTGCACAGGGGGGAACCAGACACTGTGCCCCCACCTGGCACAGAGCCACTGCCTGGCTCAGCTTTCACCCTGACCCACTGAGATGGTGTCTGAGCTGAGGGCTGCAGGGTCCCCTCCTACTCCCATCCCCTCTCCTGTGGGGGCTCACGGACCCCTCTCCTCTGGAGGCTGCCAGGCGTTTCGGTACCATTTATGGGGTTGGAGTCGTGCTGGGAAAGTCCCTGCCCAGCCCTTGGCAGGGGGAGCCCCCATGCTGCCCGCCCCGTGCGGGGGGAGCTGGGGGTGCTGCCAGCCCCATCCCCTCCCTCGCCGCTCTGTTGCAGGAAGAGATCCAGCAGCTGAAGAGCAAACTTGAGAAAGTGGAGAAGGAGCGCAACGAGCTGCGGCTCAACAGCGACCGCTTGGAGAGCAGGGTAGGTCCCAGCCCTGCGATGGGCGCAGCGCGGTGCCGTGCCCCCCCTGCCGCCGCCACATCCCTGCTGTCCCCAGATCACAGAGCTGACATCGGAGCTGACAGACGAACGCAACACGGGCGAGTCAGCCTCACAGCTGCTGGACGCCGAGACGGCCGAGAGGCTGCGTGCCGAGAAGGAGATGAAGGACCTGCAGGTATCCAACCGTGCCCCCGCGCACCCCCGCTGCCACCCCACGTCCCTGTGGGGCTCACCGTGTCCCCTCCCCAGGCCAAGTACGATGCTCTGAAGAAACAGATGGAGTCCATGGAGATGGAGGTGATGGAGGCTCGGCTCATCCGTGCGGCCGAGCTCAACGGGGAGCTGGACGATGATGACTCAGGTAACGTCCCACCATGGGCACAGCGTGGGCACAACATGGGGTGCCCCGTGCAGCATCGCCCCGCTCAGCCCCCATTTCCCCGTGCAGGCGGCGAGTGGCGGCTGAAATACGAGCGGGCGGTGCGGGAGATCGACTTCACCAAGAAGCGGCTGCAGCAGGAGCTGGAGGACAAGCTGGAGGTGGAGCAGCAGGGCAAGAGGCAGCTGGAGCGCAGGGTGAGTGCCACTCCGCACCGCGGTCCCCACTGTGCCCCCATGCCCACCCCGCAGCGCTGACCCCCTGCCTGCCCTGCCCACAGCTGGCAGACCTGCAGGCGGATGGTGAGGAGAGCCAGCGGGCGCTGCAGCAGCTGAAGAAGAAGTGCCAGCGGCTGGCGGCTGAGCTGCAGGACACCAAGCTGCACCTGGAGGGCCAGCAGGGCCGCAACCACGATCTGGAGAAGAAGCAGCGCAGGTGGGGTTGCGCGGCACGGCAGTGGTGTGGTGACATCGCTCTCAGAGCTTCTCGCAGAGTGCTTTTACCATTTTAGCTGGGGTTTGGGCATCCCACCAGCTCCCACTTGGCTGAGGTGCTTCACGCAGGGAGCGCTGCCTTCGCTCTGCTTTGGGCATGAGGGATGCTCAGGGTGGGGGCACCCCTTTCCCGTGCTGGGGGACCCTCGTGCCGCGCCACGCAGCTCCGCTCTCTTCCCATCCCCTCTTCCAGCCCCAAAGTTTGCTAGCGTTATTAAGCAGCGGGGATGCTTTCATCTCATTATGGTAATGATCGCGCACACAAATACAGCGAGAGAATCCAATCTAATTAATTTCAATTTCCGCGGATTGGAGTCTGTGCTAATGCAGCTGTTTATTACCCAGCGCAAAGAAAAATGGGGATTAGCCGCCGGGATGCGTAAGGCAGGTCACCGAGCCGGGGCAATTTTCCAAGCCCTGGAGGCAGCGATTTCCCAGCAAACCCCTCTGATCCCATCCTGGGAGAGGCTGAACCGTAGGCACACACCCCAGTGGCTGTGCAGGGATGGGACGGGGAGCTGATGCCGGAGGGGGATGCTGGAGATGGGGGTCCCTGAGCGTGCCGTGCTGTCGCCGTGTAGGTTTGATGGAGAGCTGTCGCAGGCGCACGAGGAGGCGCAGAGGGAGAGGCTGCAGCGGGAGAAGCTGAGCCGTGAGAAGGACGTGCTGGTGGCTGAGGTGTTCGGCCTCAAGCAGCTGCTGGAGGTGAGCAGCTTCCCATCCAGCAGCGCTCCGCTCGCCGTGGCACACGCCGCTGTCTCACCGCCACGTCTCCATCCCAATTCAGGACAAAGATGCTGACATCGCCGGGCTGACGCAGCGGGCGGAGGCGCTGGAGGCAGAGCTACAGGACATCTCCTGCCAGGAATCCAAGGACGAGGCGTCTCTTGCCAAGGTGAAGAAGCAGCTGCGCGACCTGGAGGCCAAGGCAAAGGACCAGGAGGAGGAGCTGGATGAGCAGGCCGGCACCATCCAGATGCTAGAGCA
>JAOWBP010004513.1:7276888-7287837 GCA_028571105.1 Tragopan temminckii | reverse complement strand
GTCCCCGTCCGCGCCGTGCGTGGAGCCCCGCCGCCGTCCCGGGGCACGGCCGGTCCCCGCGCTCGGAGATAACCACGTGCGGCGCGGCCCGTTCCGAGCCCTCCCGGCCATCCGGGCCGTGCCGTCCCTCCGAGGGGTCCCGCGAGGATTCCCGTGTGCCTCAAACCTGGAGCGGTGACGTCTGCCACACGCCCGAGGCTCCGGGATGCGGAGATGAGAGCTGCTCGATCCAGCGGTGTCGGCGATGACCAAAGCGTTCCTTAAACCGGAGCGCGGCCCACGCCGCTCCTGGGCTGGCACGTGTCCCCCGAGCGCTGCTTTTCCCCGTGCTGGAGGTGCCGTGGGCCCTGCTGGTGCTGCAGGGGCAGAATCCCGACGGCTCCCTGCTCAGAGCAGCAGTCCCTCTTTCTTGAAGCATCCTGGGAATTTCCTCTGCGTGACCTGGAAATGGTAGCTGATGAAATCGCTTTCCAGATTGCGAGCGGCTTGTAGGGCTGCGTGTTTTCCTCCCCTCGCATCCCTGCATCCTTCTGCTTTGTTTCGTTCTGTGCGTTGAACAACGCAGCGCTGTCTTGGGGTTGTCCGTGAATCAGTGGAGCTCGGCTCTCCTTGTGGGGCTCCCAACTCTGCACGTGGGGGGTGATGACGTGGGTTGGATGGCGATAGGACAAGGGGGAATGGTTTTAAACTGAGACAGGGGAGGTTTAGGTTGGATATCAGGAGGAAGTTTTTCACACAGAAGGTGGTGAGGCACTGGAACAGGTTGCCCAAGGAGGCTGTGGATGCCCCATCCCTGCAGGCGTTCAAGGCCAGGCTGGACGTGGCTCTGGGCAGCCTGGTCTGCTGGTTGGTGACCCTGCACACAGCAGGGGGTTGGAACCGGATGGTCATCATGGTCCTTTTCAACCCAGGCCGTTCTGTGATTCTGTGGGAGAGCTGATGTTTCCCTATTTCAGAACGCCTTGAGGAAACGGGACGCAGCTTTTTGCAGTCAGAAGTTTAACACTGCACGCTCTAATCCTCTCTCTTCTGTCTCTTCTTGGTTTCTTCCAGGCTATGGAGAGCTGAATGGTAACGCAGGGGACAGAGAGGTGTCATTGAAGGCTCTGTGCTCGGAGGAGACCACCAGCCCCGCGTCCAGGGTGCCCAATGGCAGCCAGCAGCTCGCAGACACTAATGTGACCCCGAAGCCACCTGCGAAGGGCAGCTCCCTGGGGAAAGCCGCGATCAAACCCAAGAACTTTGTTCAGAAAAATAGCATGGACAAAAAGAATGAGAAGCCCTACGACAACAAGCTTAGAGAAGGTCAGCCTGCGGACAAACAGGACGGGGTGTCCGTTCCCAACGGCGTGGTGAGCGGCGGTGCCGGCTACATCACCAATGGCTACGTGGGCAAAGGGGCCGACAACGATGGGAGCGGCTCCGAGAGCGGCTACACCACCCCAAAGAAACGGAAAGGCCGGCGCAACAGTGCCAAGGGCTGCGAGAGCTTGAACCTGATGCAGGACAAAATAATGCAACAGGAGGTCGGCACGCCGGCCCTGAAACAGGAACTGGAGAGTTTCAAGCCCGATTATAGCGAGCAAAAGGGGAACCGAATTGAAAATACGAAGCCTGTTTGGAAATACGAGGCGGGGGGTGGCGGGGCGGGCCGGGGGAAGCCTGGGCTCGGTGATGTGCAGAGGAAAAATTCGGATGCCAAACCTGGGATTAGCGGCAAGAAGTTTGATGACCGGCCCAAAGGGAAGCACGCTTCGTCGGCTGCGTCTAAGGAGGACTCGTGGACCTTATTTAAACCGCCCCCGGTTTTTCCGGTGGACAATAGCAGTGCTAAAATAGTTCCCAAAATAAGTTATGCAAGCAAAGTTAAGGAAAACCTCAACAAAGCAGCTCAGACCCCATCTGCATCTTCATCGTCGTCGTCTTCGTCATCCGCCGGGGAAGCTCAGCCCCCGCCGTCCAGCCGGCTGTCCCAGGTCCCCATGTCTGCTATGAAGTCCGTCACTTCTGCCAGCTTTTCCAACGGGCCCATCCTGGCCGGGACGGATGGCAGTGCGTACCCCCCAGGTGCTCAGCCCCTGCTCGCCTCCGCTGCTGCTGCTGCTGTCCCTCCCACCCCCAGTGATGCGGTGCCCCCGGACGTCGGCGCAGCCCCGGCGGCTCTGGAGCAGAAGAAATCCAACCTTTTCATCTACCCTTCCAATATGCAAACCGTGCTGCTGGGTACGGCTCAAGTCGATTTCCCGTCGCAGACGAATCAGCAGAACCTGGGAGATATCTTCCAGAACCAGTGGGGTTTGTCGTTCATCAATGAGCCCAGCGCCGGCCCCGAGACTGCGGCGGGGAAATCTGCCGACGGCCAATTGATGGAAGTGACGTTTCAGGGGGAATATCCCGCCGCCTTGGTTTCGCAGTGTGCTGAAATCATTCCCTCGGGAGCTGAGCAGCCCGTGTTCCCCAAGGCGTACGAGCTGGACAAACGGACTAACCCATCCCCAGCACTCAGCACCGCCCCAAAGCCTGGGACTGCTGGGGAGGGCGGCGGTGCAGCCCTGGAGTCGCATCACGCCGGCGAGCTGCAAAAGGCAGACGCCGGCAGCCAAGGTGCTTTAGTGTTTCTTTCAAAAGACTATGAAGTAGAGAACCCTCTGGCCTCTCCCACGAACAATTTGTTAAGCTCCGCCAAAGAACAGGGGTACCAGAGAGGCCTAGAAAGGAAAGATAGCTGGGGTTCTTTTGACCTGAGTGCTGCTGTTAAATATCACACTAAAGGTAATGGCTTCACTCGCTACCTAAGGGCATGCTCTGTTCTCCTCTTCTGCTTTTTCCCCTCTATCAGTGCAATGTAATAACGTGATATCTCTCTTACAGCGCTTCTGATTGTTTTGGAAAGGAGCTTTTGGTTGCCCATACCACGTGGCAGCCACAGCTTGGGAAAGTGACTTGAAAAGCTGTTTCCTTTGTGCTGGGAGCTGCTCGTTTCTCTTTTGCCGTGGGCAGTTGGTTGGGTTGGTGGTCAGCTGCTGGTCTGTTCTTCCTTTTAGCTCCTGTGCACCGACCAGGAGGAGCTGGACGTGTGGGCTTGCTGCTGTGCTGCAGCTCTGCTGGCACCAAGAGGGCTGTGTGCTCACACCTCTGCCACCCGAGTGCTGCAGCTTCTCCCCAGGGCAGATGGGGCCGTGAGATCGTGGCTTTGAAGGGAGGAAAATTATTCCTGTGCGTCCCTCCCTTCTCACGGTGTGATTGATTTCTTGCTTTTATTTATTTATTTTTGTAGCCCCCCCCCCCCCCCATCCCTCACCTTTTCTCCATCCTTCTAAAAGTACTGTGGCAACAGCACGGCAAATCTCCGCCTCTCGTCTCTTCTGTAAGCTGCAGATTGAATTTCCTCCCTTCCTTTGTAGGGCGCATCTTTCAGATGATGTTATTGCTTTCATGGAGCCCCTTTGTAGTCCTTTCAGACTGCAGTGACTGAAGTGCAGTACGGATGCAGCAAACAGGGCAGAGCAAAGCCTGCAGGGTGGTTTCCTTTCTGCTTCACCTCTGGTCCCAGCCCCATAGGCTGGAGCTCTCACAGCTACTGGTCCTGGCTTGGTGATAGGGAGCCAAAGTTCCCTGCTCCGGTTCTCTTATTAAGTTTGCTGCTTTATCAACACTTTGGTTTGTCTCTATTAGTCTGCCTGCACTTTCCTGTGCAGAAGCTGCCCCGTCTCTCCCCTTCTCGCTCGCTGCGTGAAAGACCCCAGTAAAACAATAGTAACAACAGGAAAATAAAGAACACTCCCTTCCCATGTCCTCTTAAGGAGGTGTTAACTTCAAAGCTTGGCTCTGCTTATTCCTTCTGAGCACAGAGGTTAATTACATGCACTGGCAGGAGTGGATACCTAAATCACCTCTTAAAACACTGCTCTCTGCTCTTCCCTTTTCCTCTGCTCTGGATGTTTCTGGGCAGCATTGTGTCATTAGCACAGGGCTGCTCTGGCAGCCTGAGCTCATCTTTCTCCTTCTTGGTGTCCAGGAGCTGCTGGCTTACAGAGCATGGGGTGATGGAGGTTTGAGAACACCTGCAGCGATGCCAAACGTTGCATTTTGGTGTTTGCTGAGGACTGAGTTTGGTTTTTGGGAGGATCAGCAGCTTCCCCTGCCCTGTGCTCAAGGGAAATCCCCATTCTCTCTTTGTGGCCACAGCCCTGGGAGCAGAGCCGTGCGGGTGCCTGGCAGTCGCAACGTACCAAAGGTTTGGCCCACAGTTGCTGAGGCGCAGCTTGCAGGCAGTTCATTCCCACTCTGTTTCCCATTCATTTGGGGCTGCTTTCCTGAGGTCCCCTCGAGTCCCAGTGCAGGAGGAGGGAGCAGTTCCACGCGCCGATTTGCACAAGCTGGGGCGCCCTCCTCCCTGCTCTGGGCTGCGGGTATCTGGCCTCGCTTTGTTTGCTTTGGATTTCAAGAGAAGGGCGAAATCCTCCCTCTCCAGATTGATCTGTTTAGTTTCGAGCAAAGTCTCAGCGGTTTGATCTCCAAATCTGCCCTTCCTGCAGGGTTACGGACGTGTGGGACGAGGACGGGGTGAGCAGAGAGCGCCTGCCCTGAGCTCCATGAGAGCGTGGGCTGCCCGTGGTGGGAGGCTGGGACTCGGGCTGCGAGCACTGAGCGCCGAGCTTGGCACGAGCAGCTGCAGCGCTGCAGCCCACCTGGTATCTGCGCTCAGCTCGTGTGGATCCTCATCTTGGCTCGACATCAGCTACGGGGAGGCTGCTGTGTGCCCGGGCTGCCTCCCCCAGGGGCACTGCAGACCCCCTGGCACAGCTGCTGTTCTCGCTTTCTGCTCTTGAATGCTTTTTGTGGCGCTTCCTCTGCGCTCCTGCTCCGCGCTTCCCTTTTCCCACAGCCATCTGATCTGCCCGCCCGGAGCACGCGCTCCTTCAGGGCGCTGCCCTCACTGGCAGCACGTGCTGCTGGCTGGTGCCGTGCCCAGCGTAGCGAGGTGGATGTGAGTTAGTTCCGTGCTGCTGGAGCTGCGGTCTGGCCGGAGGCAGGGCTGTGAGCTTCTGGGGGGAGCCCACAAGGATCAGTGGGAGCGACGCTGTCGCTTATGGGCTCTGTTCCCCCCCCCGCAGGGTAGAGCTGAAGCTTTGTCCCGGTGTGGCATCGCTCAGATCCTCGTTTTGGGGTTGATGCAAACAGGTGGTTTGGTTCTCTCCTTCCAGAGAAGGCTGCCCACGGAGGGCAGGCAAGCTCCGCTCCAGCTGCACGGCAGCAAAACCAGTGTAAGTGGAGGAGAGAGGAAACTGCGGCTGTTTTCCTCCTGCCTTGCCCCGTGTTTCTGCCTGCCCTGCTTTGATCCTGCTCACACGAAGAAGCAGGGCAGCGGCGTGCAAAATGGAGCGAGGGGCAGCGCGGAGTGACGTGCGGCGGAATGGGGAACTGGGTCAGAAGGAGCAGCAGCGCTGTGAATCCAGCAGTTCCCGTCCTCTGCATCGGGGAGGGGGGGATGAGCCTCGGTTTTTCCTTCCCCCTCAGTGGGAAGGGGTGAGGGCTCGGTTGGTTGCTGATGTGCTGCGGGGCAGAAGCTGATGCGATTCTTCAAGGCTCTGCTTTTTCCAGTTGGCAGAACTAGTGCCCGGCGCCAGGCTGTGTGACATCGCGTGTTGAATCTGTGCTTTGTTTCCTGGGAATCCCCAAAGTTAACGGTTGCACACTGCAGATAGTGAGAATCCAGGCGAGGACGGTCCCTCTTGGTTATTTTTAAGCTGTTCAATTTGGGTAAAGTTGTCAGTTTGCGTGCTGGGTTTGTGACAGTGAAGAGCTTCCACCATAGCACAGCGCAGGGACTTTTGTTTGTAGGAGCATTCTCCCTGGCAAGGGAAACGCACATCCGAGTGCCTGTCCAAGCAGGTTATCACGCAGGCTTCTTTCCCCTCCAAGGTTATGTACCAATCCAGCTGTAAAGTTTATCGGCCTGGGAGGAATCTTGCTGCGGTGCTCTGACATCAAAGCCCTCTGCAGCCCCTTTGTTCCGGGGATGGTGCCAGGGAGAGGTGGCTCCGGTACCTGCAGGTGCAAGTGGGTGCTGCTGGGCTGCCTGCCCTGTGTTGGAGGTCACCTCGTTCCACCCTGGCTCCCAATAGAGCTGGCTGTGCTGCCAGGTTGGGCAAGAGGTTGAGGCTGGTGTGTCCTCCAGGCTGCAGCTTGCCAGGAAGGGAGCGTGCCGCTTTGCCAGCCAGGTGGTGTTTAGGAATGGGTCAGGCCGAGCACCTCCAGCTGCTGCCATCCAGTCCTTGGGATGTGCGGGACATTCCCACCTCCTTCAGAGGAAGATTGAAGCCCGAAAAGGGTTTGTTTCTCACCCACAGACTACAGAAATCTGATGCATTGAGGCGGTTGTTGGGGTCTGGTAGCACCTCGCTGTGTGTTGTTAAATAAGCGCTTCATTTTTGTGGTTCCTGATGGACCAAAAGAGAGCAGCTCTGGCATTAAGATGCAGCAATGGGCTCTGAGTTTTATGCTCCCCGCTGTCCCGATGCTGGGGAACCAGAATTTGGGTGAGCTCTGCCTTTGGGGAGAGCTGCAGAACTGGTGGTGTTTAGGACACAACGCACCCAACTTCATGGTGGATGGGATCAGCTGGAGGTGATCTTGGAGCTGGTTTGTCTTGCAGCTGGGCAGCCCACAGCCCAGGCCGAGGGCTTTTTCTTCCCTCCCCGTGCTGTCGGCTCCCCCACTGCCTTGCTGTGCTCTTGCCCCCAGGCAGTGCGTGGCACTGTTTGGTCACCCTGTGTTCCCTGCTCCCTCTGGCAGAGGGGGAGGCCTTGGGGATCCTTGCTGCAGCTCGTGCTCCTGCTAAATGCTCTTCTCCTGCAGCGTCGTCTCCTTGACTTGAGCGCGGGCTGCAGTTGGTGTCTTCATAAATATTCCGGCTCATAAATGCCGTCTGATAGCGGCTAACTATCGTTATTTTGAATAGGTCTCTGAAGACTCGTTGTGACAATTTTGTAGGGGCTTAATTTAAACAGAACAGCTTTCTGTTGTGTCTTCGTGTGAACGAGGAGAGCGTTTACCTCCCTCGTTGCTCCGTAGGTAAACGAAGGCACGCGCTCCTTCTGCGAGAACTTTGGGGCCGTTTTTGGGTCTGTGCACCATAGAGCAACAAATCCCAGAGCATCGCGCTGAGCTGTGCGCCCTGGGGTTGGGATCTGTGGCACCGCTGGTGCTGAGTTGGGTCATCCGATGCCATAGACCACGTCAGAGCTGCGGCCGTGCCTTCTGCCGCTGGATTCTTTGAGTCCTGCTGGCTCTGTGGGGAGGTGCTGCCGGGCTGAGTGCTCGGGGTGGGCTCTGCTGGTGCGTGGATGTGTGCAATAACGGCCTTCTCCTTTTGTCTCTGCAGAAATGGAAGCGGTTTGGAATTTGCAGAAGCAAGGTAAGGATATGGGAGGGAATGACGGCCGCCCGTCCCCGCCTGCTGCTCGTGTCACTGCCCAGCAGCGCGCTGTGCTGCTTGCGTCTCCTTGGGCTTATCCGCATTGGGTCTCAGAGCCAGGACGGGCAGCGGTGCTGGCAGCCTAAAGAAAACAATTCGAACGAGTCTGCTGCGTGTCTGTGCTGTAATCGTGCCGTATTTCTGCTGTTGGGCTCAAGAATCAGCATTAGATTCTGTACCTCCCCCTGGCTCATCTGCAAACAGCTCGCGGGGAGGATGCAGAGGAGGCCCTGCGCCTCAGGTCCTGGAAGGCGCTGGTCAAAAACTGAGGGTTTTTGCTTTCTTTCCAGATCCCAAAAGGATAATCACCTACGACGAAGCCATGGATCACCCGGATCAATGAAGGTAGCAAGACAAGACTGCCTGTTATAACCTTTCTGCAGCATTTGTGCTGTCCGTGGGGGACAAAAAGGCTTTTATGCTCCTTCTAAATCTTCAGTGCAGCAGAGGAACCGTAATTAGAATCACAGGATAATATATACAAATATATAATATAGTTATTTAAAAATGGCGACTGAAAGTAATTAGACTTCTTAAGGAATCGGAAAATTTATTTCAACGAGACTACACACGTGATTATTTAATCTCCGGTACTGAATAGAATTTTTTTTTTTTTTTTTTTCATTATTTTTGTTCTGTTTTGTTTTTGTTTAAAGAGTGAATGCAAGTGATTAATGAATACAGACTCAATTTGCAAGCCCGGTTCTAAAGTTCCCGCTGTCGTCTGCACGGGCAACAGCAACCCACTGGAGAGGCATTTCCACTTGACGAGGTCTCTGTCTCTTGTTCTCTGACTGTAATGACACACTAACCACAGGGAAATCAGGATGATCCGCCATCCTTCATCTCCCCTTCCCCTTTTTGGTGGTTTTTTTTTTTGTTGTTGTTGTTGTTTTATCTTTTATTTTTCTCTTGTTTTGTTTTCCATTGAACGCTGAAGAAACACTCGAAGTTTGCAGACTCTTTTTCTTCTTTTTTGTTGTTTTTTTTTCGTTGTTTTTTTCTTTTCCTGAGAATTCTAAACGCATGTTTTGCCAGGAGTAAAGCAGCCAGCCCTATTCTGGGAAAATTGTCTTAAAGCATCATTCTCTTGGGGGGAAAAAACGGTCACACTGCAGTTCTAGGATGCATGGTGGAGTCACACCGTGGACCTGGCTCCGGTTACACGTTGGACTATTGCAACTGAAGAGTTGTTCTGTTGTAAAAGACAACATTGAAAACTGAGTAATTGGTTTAGGCATTTAATATGGTTTAAAAAAAAAAAAAAATAGAAAAAAAAAAAAAACAACAAACACCACTGTTCCCATTGTTTAATGCCATTGTATGACTGGGAGCAAAAAAAAAAAAAAGAACAAAAAAAGAAAAAAAAAAAAAGAAAAAAAAAGGAAAAAAAAAATCTCTTGCTTTCAACCGTAGGTGCTTCATATTTGCTGTGTCTGTCTCCTAACACTAAATATGCTGGATTTTTTTTCCCATTTTCATTGATAAAACTGAAATGGAATCGAGTTCTGCTAACTCTCACCCTTACAAAATTGGTTTGGTTTTGTTTTGTTCTCTTAAAGAATTAAAAAAATGAAGAAAAAAAAGAAAAAAAAGAAAAATGGGAATTTGAATCCTTCTCAATTTGTCCATAGAACGCCAACGGCCGGGCTTCCTGCACCTGCCCTTGGAAATGGTCTTTTATATTTTAATGTAGTCTGTGTATTTCCGGGCTCTGCTTCTAATGATCTCTTAATAAAAATATATTTTATTACCAAAAAAAAAAAAAAAAAAAAAAAAAAAAGGAGGACTTAGGAATGAAAATAATTAAAAAAAAAAAAAAAAAAAAAAGAAATCCAACCAGAAGGAGAGCTTTCAGGCAGTGGTGCCATGCAACCCATGCAACCCGCTCGGTCCCATCGCAGCACGTCCCGGCCAGCCGGGCTGGTGGTTCCTGGGTTGGTGAAGGTGGAAAGGTGGAAGTGCCCTGGGTCCAACTGAGGGCACCAGCGGGCTCTTCTCCAACCACTCTGGATCCCCGGGGGCGTTACAGGAAGCAGAGAAGCCCAAAGCTTTTTCCTACCCCTTGTGCTTAGATTGATCCGCTTTTGTTTCGTTTTGTTTTGAACTATCAGTATGTAGCATGTGGTTTGTTTGTTTTTTTTTAATTGTTTTTGCTCTTTTAATGAGATTGTTCCTGGATGAAGCGCTGAGGTTCACGGTGGGACGATGGAACTGAATCCTGTACCTTTTGTAAGATGGCTAGCTTTCTGCAATGCTTAGTTTTACAAGTTTGACTACGGATTGCCTACTCCATTTATGTATCAAGTACTATAGAGTGCCATGCCCCGGTGTGGTGCTGTATAGTAGTGATGTTCTGTACCAGTCCAAGGTCTGAAATTTGTGGTTGGCCAGTCGCAAATAGTTCTGTTTCACCTCTAACCTGTATCACCTTTGCGGGTGTGTGTGACTTGCGGATGTACAACATGTTTACAGGTGTGCCCTGCATCCAGTCCTCCTCTGTTCCTATTCCAATTCTGTTGAGTCTCCCAACTGCTTGCCAAAAGTGGGAATTGCTTCTGGCCCTGCTGCAAAAGGGCCGGGGCTTTCCTGAGCTTTAAAGCGTTGAACAAACTGGATAACGGGGCTGGGAGGGGTAAGGTAGAATAAATCTTTTATTATTATTATTATTATTATTTACAAAATGAAAAGCAAAGTGTTTGCAAAGGCTGTTTGCAAAGCTTCCAGTTTGTTTCACTGGCTTTAAGGCTCTGCTGTGTATTTATTTGCCTTGTGTAGTCACTTGTCGCCTTAAGGGCTGGGTTCCATTAAAAAACACAAAACCAAGACCTGTTTTGCTCCCTGGGGCGTCGAGCCTAGAAATAAGTACATGCGTGTGGCCCCGTCCCCCAGCCCCATCTGCCTTCTGGGTAGAAGCCCAGAAAGAAGCGCGGGCCCAGCATTGGGTTGGTTGGGTTGAGTTGTGTTGGGTTGAGTTGCGTTGGGTTACGTTGAGTTGCATTGAGTTGCGTTGGGTTACATTGAGTTGTGTTGGGTTGGTTGGGTTCTTCTGACATCCTCTCTCTTGGCCCCGTGCTGTTGGTTGTACCGATGCACAACCACCACCTTTCCTGCTGTATCCCTGACCATCCTCTCTCCTACCACCCCTCTGGTTGGCCGGCTGTCCTCCCAGCACCTGCTGGACACTAGGCAGATAGGAGCTCCTCTTTGAGCTCTTGCAGCTCTGGTTTGCTGATGAAGGGCTACGGGGCAGGCAGGCATTGCCCCGAGCCGTGCAGGGCCGTGGGGGGAGCTCCCTCTGTGCTTTGTGTAACTCGCCCTGTCCATCTGCAGTCCTCCCTGTGTCCTCACACAATTCTTTGCTGAGCACTTATTAAAAATATCTTAAGATTTAATCTGTTTTCTGATTATTTTTGTGTAAACATTTAAAAAAAAAAAAAAAAAAAAAGGAAAATGGAAAAAATTTGTG
>JAOWBP010004513.1:7262479-7276396 GCA_028571105.1 Tragopan temminckii | reverse complement strand
CGGCGGGTCGCGCCTGCCGGCCGCAGCCCCAGGAGGGAGGGGGTGGCAGCCGTCAGCTCGGCCGTTGTGCGACCGTTGGCCAAGCGTGTGCGCCCGAGCTGCCTGCCCTGAGCGTAACCGTGTCTGGTTTATGGACGGGAAGGGGGGAAAAGCCGCAGGCCGTGGGCACGCAGCCCCCCGAGCTGCCCTTCGCCAAGTTCAGAACCCGTGGGTTTTGAACTTGCTCGGCGGTGGAACCTTGGTGTGCTTTGGGTATCTCTGTGAACTCGAGAGAGCAGTTGGCTTCGTGCAGGGATTAATTATCGCGTCCTGGAGTCGTGTATTTGTTTATTTGTTTTTGCTATAGATTACAGCTGGAGGAATTCTAAACAATCCGAGTCTCCTTGTCGTGGTGTTTGAGCGCATTGTGCTCCTGTCTGAACGGAGGAAATCGCTGAGGTCAGCCTCCCTTGTGTTTATAGCTGCTTTCCCTTTCAGAAGTATAGGGGCAAGGAATCATCAAAATAACAGTTTTGACTGACATCCTGACAGTGAGTTAATAGAAACAATGGCATAAGACACACAGCCTGCAAAAGGCGTGCTTCTAGGTGTTGCTTTCACCCTTAAATTCGGGGTTATGTACCGAGGAAGCGTTCTCAGATACCCCACAAACGTTTGAGGCGTCCCCGGAATGAAATAGTACAATTCTGTCAACCCAGTATTACTGATGCTGCTACAGGCAAGCAAAACAAACTTCCTCCTGTTGTCCTACAAAGGTATTTTGTACCGTCAGGAGGCTCTATTTACAAGTTGGAGATGATACTGGAGACCATTTACCCAACGAACGCTGGGAACAGAGGGTGACTGGAACAGTCGTGGGCCACATCTCCTGTTATACAAATGTGTCACATCATGGTCTGATACTTTGCCTTCTCAAATCCCGCCAGGAAAAGCAAGACAAATGTGGATCGCTTCAAACATATGTTGTTGTAAGTATTGGGGAAGGCAAACTAAAGATTTATCTGATTATCTCAACCTTGAAGTTGGCAGCTATGACAGGAAACTTGGTTTTATTCATCTGCCAAAGATATTTGTAGCGTATCGTTTGACAAGTTAAAAGGCATTTTTGGAATGGCACAAAAATAAAACCGTCCACTTCCTGAAACTGGTGTTTCTGTCTTTTAAAAAATACTATGGGTTTGGAGATGTGCTTCTGGGGAAATGAGCATGTAGTAGGAAACGTAACTATTTGTATTTTCAACAATAGCATTTAATATGAATCTATTCAGCATCGTCCATGAAGTTGTTTTCTTTTCTTGTATTTGTTAAATTAGTGGGCATCGTTTGGTTTCTGCAGCATAAGCGGGGCAGTAAGGAGTGATCTGCCCATGGAGTCATAAAGTGGAATTAAGGATCGAGTTCTTCTGAATCTTGGTCTTGTACTTCCTCCTGCAGCCGAGGTGCCTTCAAAGCTCATAAATTATGAGGGTGAAAGCTTGGGTTAGTGAGGTACACAGAGCTACTCTAGCAGAGAGTTGGGGCCTCAGCTCCCTTTGTTACGCACATAAAAAAAAGATAATGGTATCTCTAGGTAAAAAGCCTTGGGGGGCAGTGGTAGCTGCTGGAAAAAATGTGGATGATGCTTTGGTATTAACTGTCAAGTCGTTTATTTAACGCAATAGATGTGGGTTTGATAAGTGCTCAGTGACCCCTTCAAAAGTAAACAGTATCATCTGTGTCCCACCAGTATAGAAGAAGTCTACTGACATCGTTAAGTAGCAGGCCTATAAAAATGGCAGTGTTTGTTGTTGCCAGCTGAACTAGGCATGTCTGACAGGACTTCCTAGGCCTGACCTATCAGGCATGCTCTTACTGCCTCGTCAGCCAATTGCAGTGGGCATCTAGGATGTTATATCAGCTTAGCTCAGTTTGCAAACTTACTGATGCAAATTTAGCTTTTCTTTTGAGGAACTAAACCCGTTTACGTATGCCTGCGTCTTGGATCTGCACCAGCGTATCCATCAGGTAGCTGTATGCATGGTTAGCACCATCTGAAGGAGGTGCTAGGACATCAGTAAATAGAAATCACAAATTGCATGGCAGTTCAGCTGACAGGCAGAACTGGTTTCAGTGCATAGTTGCAGTGTGCTGCTGCAGACCTGGGCTGGGGGTAGACCCAGACAGCATTCCAGTGCAGACAGGACCTGTAAAGAGTGTGCATCAGCACTGCATGATATTGTAGGAGAGGAAGTAGTGAACAATACCATGTCCAACGGAAGCTGTGGCAAGAATTTATCCAAGGCTCATTGTAATTACTCAAGCTGGGAGTTTGGCCAGTGCACTGGGGTTAACACCCCTACTTCTTTAGGAGTGTCATAGTTTATTTTTTTAAATGACTTTAAGTGATGAGAAGCTTTGTTGTCTGTCTCAGCAGAACAGCAACGCCTCTTGCAGTATAAACTTCTTACAACACTAAGGAGCTGCTTCAGAACTAACTCGGAGTGATGGGGCCTGGCTCAGTAATCACTGCTAAATAAATACTCTCAGTAGATAAGAAAGATAAGAGTGTGATTAGGGCAGTTTCAGCTGCTATAATCACAGTCGTACCTTCCTTAGCCTTCAGTCCCACACTGCTCTGCTCTGACCTTTCTTAAGCGAGCAAATGTAAATTTCAGAATAAATCATGGAACCCGAACCAATGGAATGTGGTTATTAATTATAATTGCAGTTATGAATCACAGTTGTCTCTGCTTCCATTCTAGGAAATTTGCCATCGTATAAGCAGAATGTAATTTACCCAAATATATTTTTTTATCATTTTATAAAACTCTTATGGTTCTATTATGCACTGATTTAGAAACCAACTTTCACCTTGTTCTCTGCTTGTAATGATAAGCAGTTGTGTCTTTTAGCGCATAAATAGTTGTGAAATGCACAAGTGAGGAACTGTTTTCTTTTATTTGCTCATCAAACGTGCCATCATTCCAGTAGTAGCTTAGACCATTATCGAGGTTTACAGGATTATACAGGAAAAACATGTTCTAGAGAAAGGCTGGTCAGAATAGATGAGATAGCCTTACAAAAGCAGATCATAACAACCTGTATCAGGCAGTGTCCTGACAGTTTGTCATAATGACAGAAATGAAGCAATACCAACACTATTACATAACCACGTTTGTATTATAAGAAAACAATAATACTTCACTGTGCTCTTACCTTTTATCAGAGAAATAGGATTGTTCTTTGCTGTCTGCTTCTGGTTGTCCCGTGATTCAAGAGAGCAGTGGTGTCCGTGAAGAAAGGGGGAAAGAGACACAGGAGGAGGAAGTAGTTACCGAGGTCATGTGGGGAAGCCGTGTCAGAGGCATGAGCAGAATCTCAGCCTTCTGACTGTCCCACTCTGCCCTCTGGGCAAGCAGACAGAAGTGGAAGACTGACTTGCCCTGTGACTCAACAGCTCTTCCTTCCTCAGCAGCTGGCACGCTGGGCAGTTACAGATAAGTGCCAGTGTGCCACTTGCATCTGTGTCAGGTCCCCAAGGGACTCCAGGTAGGCATGTCTTCTGCTGGAGAAGGCCGGGTGGAAGGATCTCTGCAATGCATTTCTTTGGGAGCATTATTAGAACTTGGAAAGATTCTCTTTTTGCCAGATGTATGTTACTTTCCTCTGATTTCTTTCATAAATTGTGTAACTTGGGGACACCCAGAGATTTTTACCCTTCTCTGCGAGAGACTAACAACAAGCTTATGACATATGTGCCAAATGAACTTATTTCTGAGATAATTCTGGATCCTGTAAGTTTCTCCTTGAGGGGAGCACTGCTGACCCATGTAGCCTTGCACAGGTTTGCCTTGTGGCTCAGAATGGGATCAGGGCCGTTTATCTGGGCTGAAACTAAAACTGGGAGACAGTTCTTCTGGAAGTTAATTTTGCAGCAGAAGAATTTGCCCAACTAAAAGCAAGTTTGGTGACTTTGGCCTGTTCCATAGAGTGCTGCCACAGTAAGAAGTGAGAATTGCCTGGAGTTAAATGCACGCATTCTTTTCCCATAGGCTGCTGATGTCCGAGCAGTGCTGGCAGTGTGTGTCCTTCCACCAGGTTCAGCGTGAAGCCTTGCATCTTCATCTGAGCAGCACCTCCAGTTTTGATGTCCTCGTGCTTCTCTGTACCCAACGCCTGCGTGCTGTTTAGGTGGCTGTCAGTAATTGCCCTGTTGTGATACACTAATGCTAGCATGCACTTCCAGAGTACCAGTTCATTCTTGGCCTTGAGGAATAACTGATGGAAGGAAACAGCACAGGAAGAGACTCTATCTTGGTTCTGGTCTTTGGATGCATGGATAAGGAGAGGCCTGTGGCACAGAGGGATGAAAAGTGACAACAGTGTGAAACTTGTCCCAGGAAACTCATTATAGTCATGCAATCTTCAGGGGGTTTTCTTTCTCCAAAAGAAGCCACCTTGTGTCACTTGGCCCTCTGGCAGCTGTCACTCACCCTGTCTACTGGGTAGAAGTATTAAACAATTATTTCTCTGCTTAGAAAGTTTAATACAATGTCATAGCAGTGAGGCTACAACACTATTTTTTTTTTTTCTTCAGTCATAGTTTTGTGTCCACGCTTACAAAGCTTTCGTGAACAAGCTCTGTTGAATTTTGCTGAGGCGCTTTGAGATGTTGCTGGTGTCTGGTCTAGTCCTGCTCCACAGCTTTCTTCCCCATAGCAGAGCCAGCAGAAGAGTTTGTTCTGTGCCTGCTGACCCTGGTCTAGGGCAGCATCCCCCAGAAGAGCAGTTTGCTGGAGGTGGTGATTTAAACCACTGAGCATGTTTCCTAGGAGGACTCTTACTTTCCTAATTAGCACGCCTGCTTTGCCAGTGAGCTGCAATGAATGGTTCCCCCATTGACCCAGTGGATCCTGGTCTTGCATTTTACAAGTAAAACGACACATTCTGTGATGTTGTAAATGTACTCCTTGGAACTGATTCTCCTCATAATCTGTAAAACCGTTGTGAAAATATGGCCCTGTCCCTCAACAGTTCTGCAGTCACCTCTCTGTGACACGCTGTGTTTTACTCTTGAATAATATTTTAGACCAGAAAAAGGGTTAGGCTGCATGCAGATTAACAAATCTGTTGCTGGTATCTCTGGCTACTGCAGCATGACTCACCCATCAGCGCCTGTCAGCGGCTGTGTGACCTCATTGGAAGCTTCAACGTCTCCTGTGTGAAGGTAGCTTGTAATCCAGAGTGGGAATCCTAAATAGGTGGAGAGACCGTGGTGATGCACACAGCATGAGTGTTCTCTGTAGAAATCAGATGTGCCTTCACCAGAAATTACCATAAAAATCCTTACATGTTTCTGACGATCTTTAAATGCTAAGGCTGCCTTTCCCTTGCCTCTATTAAAAAGCACCTGTAGCTTTTCAATAGACATCACTATTGATAGGAAAATATAAAAGCAGATAGGTCAGGGGGGAGAAGCTCCTTTATTTGCAAGGGCAAGGAAGAGCTGATGGCTCTTTTTTATTTATCACAGCTTCTATTGACGTGGTGTACTGACAGAGGAACAACAGGGCTGCTGGCATGCAGGTGGAGGGAGACAGGTGAAAAAACACCAAGAGGATCTATAATAAAAGGGATGGGTGAGTGAATTAACTTGTGGTACCTTAGACGTGTAGCTTAGATAAGTAGTGTGATGGTGAGACAAAAAGTGGGAGGCGGCACTTTAGGCATCAGATGGTTCTCCTTCAGCTGGTGCTTGCTGGCTGAACACAAAGCTTGTGCTCAGGGTCTCTGCCTCCTGCCATGGGCTGTTACTCAGTTCCTCAGACAAGGATAGTGCTGGCATTGACTGAATGTGGTTAATGCAGAGCTGCTGCAGACCAGCTCTGTTACCTACCAAGTCTATTCTCTTGCCCTTTGCCTCAGGTGGATGGTGGTATTGTTTTTGCATTCCTTACATTTCTTTCTTGTGCCTGGGAATGCGGATTTTCTTGGTGAATATTCTGTTCCAAGAGGATTTGTTTCATGTTTTGGTGCTGCTTTAAGGAAGGTGTAGGTGGTCTTACAGTTGAGGCATGCATGGGATTTGCAGGGAGGAACTAGGCAGCATTTTGTGTCTTTTCCTCCAGGATTCCCTGCCACCAGGATCAGCCAGGTCCTGCAGCTGTCTGCCTGGCTGCTGGGTGATTCCAGCATGCAATAAGCTCGTGTCTCTGCCCGTTTTCTAGAACCAAGATGTGCAATACATGCAAAGCACAGCTAGTCCTGGAAATGAGTCTCTGCAGCTCCTTGCGTGGAGGCCAAGGTCTGAATAATATTTTGAGACTGAGCTTGCTTTCACTGGGTGATCTGATGGGTGTGAAGGGCAAGAGATGGAGGGCCCATAGCAATGCTGTCTGTGCTGCAGCCACCTGCAGGGTGTGATGGTTTAACTGTTTGGGTTTTTTTGGTCAATATTTGAAGTTTCGTTGCTTGATTTACATCTTGAATAATTTTTTTTTAGTATCTTGGAAGACTTTTCTTTCCAGTATGAAAGCTTACCGAGGCTTCCAGTGGCATCCTGCTCTTACCTCCGGCTCAGCCCTCACCACTGCTCTCCGTTTTCGACACGAAATGGGCAGACACCATTTGTGACTGTGCCAACATCCTGAGTCACACATTACCAGCTGGCTTTTGTGCTGCAGTTTCCTCTTCTCCCTTTACGACTGCACTCCCTAGAGGAGACCCGAACAATTGCACTTGTCAGCAGAAGCACTTTGTGTGCCATGGCTGAATGGCACCATTGCTGGACAGCCTCTGACTGTGAGTGGCCTGTGGTTTGTTGCTGTGTGTCTGCTGCTTCCATACCAGAGAACAGAACAGGTGAAGGGATACTTCATGCGCATTTCCCATACTGCAGTATGGGGATGGCAATATGAAGTCTTCGTTAAATAATTATTGGGAAGGAGTGATGACGCTAGTGGTAAAGTAGAAGACAGATAGATAAATTGTGTTCAAAGGAGTGAACTAAAGGCAGAACTCTTCACTGAGCTTTTTGGCCCAACATGTCTTGACATGCAGTTGCTGGACTCATCTGAGTCTGCAGCAGTCCTGTTTTGTCCTGACCAAATAACAGTGTATTAAATGCCATTATTCTGTCTACGCCATTTCTATGTATTCACAAAAAACAACTTGATTTCTTACTAAACTCCTCCTAATGTACATTGCACAAAATTGTATTAGTTAATGGTCAGCTGATTTCAGAAGGTTATAACACACACAAACCATTAATGTTTGTCCAAGACCAGATGAGTTAAAGCTGCTCATCCTGCAAGGCGTTGAAATCAATCAAGTCTTTGTTTGGGAGCATTTGGGACAGTCCATGCTGTCAGTGGGTGGTGGTCCTGCAATGGGGGAGAGATGTGGGCTGACTCAGAAACCAGGTGCTTGTTGCATCCATTGGGGGATGGAGCGGTGCACCTTAGGAGCAGGGTGTGGGTTTTGGTGGGAGAAGTCTTGCAGAGCCTCTAGAAGAAAGTCAGGGAGGGAAACAGAAGACATGGGTGGACTTTGAGCTGAGGACATCCTGGTTCCTCTTACTGTGTGGGAAGCTGGTGTTAATGTGTCTGTTTGAAGGGAGTTGGGAAGGCATGCGCTGTAGCTAGAGACAGCAGCAGTCCTGGGAGGAGTCTTCTGAGGAGGGACGACTGACAGCTGTTTAAAAACTCACATATATGTTTACTCACTTGCTCCTCCTTGATGTGTCTGACTCATCCATCCCTGTCTGAACATACCAGTTCCCATTTTTACTCTTCTCTCCTTTTGTTAACCTCGTCTTTCCTATTCTTCAAGCTTCCTTTTGTATCTGGGTTTAATTCTGTTAAATCCAGTTGCTTTGGCTTCTGCTCTGCCTGGGCTTTGCACCTGCTACAGCCCCAGCAAACTTGGCAGCAACCCTTCGGCTCTGCAGAGAAAACAACTGTCTAGACCAGGAACCTTCTGCCTGATGCCCTGGACGTACCCCAGGCACTAATCTGCATCCAGAACAGCACGTTGTTGTGTGAGTGGTTCCTCCCTGCTTTCCCTTCTGCCTCTGCAGAATCACACGTGCTGATTTCTCAGCAGGTGCTGGCCTAATGCGTATTGATCTCCTGCACAGGTCTGTTGCAAAAGACAGATAAAATCTTTGTGGACTCCTAATTGCACCTTTAGCCTCCTGGTGAGTAAGGCAAATGGGAATGAGGGCTCCCGCAGTATCAATAGCACCTTCTGCAGACTTGGGAGCAGCGCGGGCTGGAGGACAACAACACAAGGGCTCTACAGGGATCCCTGCGGAGTTCAGGAAGTTGTGCTGCTTATTCCTAACATGATTAGAAAGAAAAATCTCGGTGTAAAGATTAGTGCAAAGTCACATGCCATTCCCATTCACAGCTAAAGCCCCGCTGCCCCAGGCAAACACAGAGGCTGTCAGCGTCCTGCAGCTCACCGTGCAGAGATGTGACCAAAATAGCTTCACGACTTCACAACGCCACTAAAAATAGCTTGCAGGTCAGCTCCTTTCTTAAAGGTAGTGGTGATACGGGAGAGCATTCCTGCTGCCCTTCAGTGCAGGTAGAGCTGGGTAAACAGGGGGAAAAGCTGCTCCCACCATCCTCAGGGCTTTCATCTGTTGTGTATGCGAGTCTGGCTGTGGAGAGGAACCTCAGCCAGTTTTGGCAGAGCCTGATTTGCAATGCTACGGGAATCAAATGTAGGTTAGGAGAGGTTTGCCTTGCCTGCAGCCGCCTGTGCTGCCGAGGGAGCTGCGCTGCAGCGGGCGGTGCTGGCAAGGATTTCCTTTGTGCTGCAGCTTTCGTGTCTAGTGATTTTATGGGGCCGAAAGGGAGGGAGGAGGTGACAAAATGGTGAAAACCTGAGGCCAGGTCATTGCTGTCAGATGGGGACGGAGTCCTGCAGCAGTCAGAGGTGACAGAACACGCTGATGCTGCTACCAGGAAGCTCGAGAGAAATGTGACTGAGTGATAGAGTGCGCATGTGCCTTTGGAGAAAAGAGGCTATCTGTGAGCTCTAGCAGTGCTTTTCTCTGCCCAGCAACATCCCTGCTTCTTTCCTACGTTCTGCTTAAGCAGCTGTTCTGCATTTATGATCTGATCTTCACGCTGAGCCAACGTCGCTGTAACGACGTTGTGGATGGAGGGCAGAGATCCACAGGTTCTCTTGGAGGAAGCACCATAAGCAGGGTAGTAGCACCCGAGTTCTGTCCTCTCAAACTAAAGGGAGAGAAAGTAAGCTGCCAATAAAAAAAAAAAGAATGTTTTGTGGCACAGGCAGATGTTTCTGATGGGGATGCCGGAGCCAGCAGAACCCTTGCAGCAGTGCAGCCCGGTGGTGCTGGAGGTGTGGTGGTTGTCTGCATGTCAGCAGAGCAGTCCCAGCAGTGCTCAGCATGGACAAGGTGAGGGATGCTCACAGAGCCCCTGTCATCCACTAGCTAGCCAGAAGCAGCAGAAAAGCACACTTCAGGGCTGCTGTCTGTGGCTGCAATCTGCAGAACGCAGTGCTGTGCCTTGCGTTCTCCATCCTTCTAGGTATTGAACGCATCCCTGTGCCTCTGGGGGTAACGTGGCTTCTGCTGACGTGTGAATGCTTTGCTTGGCAGCCTGGTGCAGCACATCACAGCTCAGATGGGTTCTCCCAGGGTGTGCAGCACAGAGCTAATACATGAAATACAGGTGCAGTTAATGCATGCGGGGGGAGTGGGAGGCTGCGCTGGCTTTGTTTGCAGTGTTGTTTTGGGCTGTGGCCTCAATTCGTGCCCTGTGACACGTGGTGGTCTGGCTGCAGTTCTCTCTAGCTGTGTCCCTACCTCTGGTTTATAGCTTCTTCAAACAAAGCGCTGATAAAAAGGAAGCACAAGATGGAAGCCAGCGTCCTCGAAGTGATTAATTTAAAAACAAAGACTGCTTCCCCGTGATGATAAGCTGCTTGCTATGTATGGGGCATGACCTAATAGTTCCTTAACTTCTTAGTTCACCTGTCCTGGGATGACCTCGCTCCCTCCTCAGTCTCTGTGCAGCCATCACCTAACAGCTGCGGTCTGCAGCCTGCTGCTGATGTCAGCTGTCTCCGTTTTATGGTAGCTCTTTGCTCTCCTTGCATTATAAAAGACATTTGTGATAGGGGAGAGAGGCACAAGAGAGTGAAAGCCGTGCGCTGGGGCACGCAGTGGCCAAGGGGCAGCTGGATCTGTTCCCTCTGCTCATTTGCAGTCTCTGATAGGGATAAGAGGTGCAAGAAATCCCAGTGTGATGAGCCTGCTAGGGGACATCGCTTTGGTAAGTGGTGTTTTATATCAAAACCAGTTTGAATCGGGGATGAAGAGTTGAGGTATTGCATGTGATCTTCTGATTCGTGCCTCACAGATACCTAAATATATAGGCTTTTGTCTTGCTGACCCAGCACCTGGGTTCATCATTCTGTAGTTGCCCTCTGTTCTCTCTCTCCAGCACTAGGTGTCCTCGAGGTGCAGCAGGACTTTGCCTTTTTTAGTATAATCCAAGGGCATGAACTCAAGGAACATTTCCACATCAGGTTCCAGCTGATAGAAACGAGCCCGGGGGGCGTTTATAGGTCTTCAGCCCAACTCGCTCTTCCAGCACTGTGCTGCACTGTAAAGATTTATATTCACCTGCCTAGGAAGATAAGAGACAGCGGTGGGGAGCCAACTTGCGTTGTCGGTTGGTGCTGGGTGGTTGTGGGAGCTCCTGCCGGGTTCATTACCCAGACCTTTAGCACAGCCATTCTCAGCACTGCAATCCAGCTCTGCCTGCAGCCTGCCCTGCCAGAGCTGCTCCCTGGGCTGCCCTGCCCAGCTTGCAAATGGAGCTCGTCACCCCCTGCTTCTCTGCAAATGGGTTGCGTAGGTCCCGGGAGGAGGAGGCAGCTCAGCAGCTCGCCTGTCCCACCCCTCATAAACTCTTGCTGCTGAGGTTTTCTGAAGTCATTTGCCACGTGAACGGCGTGGGCATCAGATGTGGTTGTTTCCCTAAATGCTCAGTCTGCCGCCAACAGGAGGCCATTTCCCAGGGAGAAGGCGAGCTGTGGATGCGCTGGGCGATCAGCTTGGCGTGCGGGTCGAATGCAGCTCTTAGCTCAGGCACAGCAGCATGCTAACACAGGCAGAATGCACCCAGACCGGCTCGGGTCCGATAGCGCAGCTCTCCCCACGCTGCTGTCCCTATAGCTCGGTGTGGGCTCGGCTCCCAGCTCACCTGCGCTGACATGCCCACAGCAAACCATCCCTTGCACGCGGTGCTGCTCGCCTGCGTCTCGGTGCGTGGCAAACCCTCCCCAAGCAAACAGTGATTGCTGCTGTCTGCACTGACTCAGCTGTGCTGCAGGCAGCAGTCGGAGCGAGCCGCAGCTCGGGGAAGGCCGTGGGGAAGAGCGGGTTCTGTGGCACGTGGAGGGGCAGGGAACGCACCGCGGTGGGGGATGCTTTTTCAGGGCAGCCCACCCAGCAGCCGTTCGTCTCTCTGCAGTTGTAGACCTGTGGTTGTGGGCGCTGGGGGCTTTATCCCGAGGAGCCGAAGGACCCCGGGCTATCTTTAGGAAACAAGCACCCGCTCCGTGCCCCCTCTCAGGAAGCGGGGCCCCATTGCAGCCTGCCGTACGAGGGGCTCGCAGATAAGGAGGGGCAGGAAACCTGCCTGGCTTTGCTTCTTTAAGCAGATATTTCCCATAGCCTCAGCACCGTGAGTCAGCACTGCCGGAGCCCAGACTTGTTTGCAGCGGCAGCGAGGCGGTGTGGGAGGTGTGGGGATGGTGTCCTTTTGCCCAAACGCCATCGGGGATGTCGGCAGCTGACATGGGGCTAACAGGGAGCAAAAGGCCAACTGGTAATTGCGTTGGGGTCATGTGTAGGGTAAGGAGCTTCCTAGGGAGTAAGGGAAGCAGAGCTTCACAAAGCAGGTTTGCTTTATGTGTTGTATTGTCTCGGGTCGCCGAGGAATGTATCCCCATGTACTGGGATAAAAATAACACCTTTCCCTTCAGGTGCTCATGGACTCATTCTGCACCGACCTCGCCAGTCTGCAAGCCCCAAAAATACAGGAACAAACCAAACGCTGAGGTTTCTATTCAAGGCCCAGAAGTGGAACAAGGAACATGAGCCGTGGGATATCCTGTGTCACTGCAGGCTGGTCTCTGCAGGCAGGCAGAGGCTGCTCGGCCTGGAAGGGTCTCATGGCAAAGGGAGGAAACATCAGAAACGCCATGGATTATTTTAGATCTGCAACCTCAGTTCTGCAAAGGTATTTATTTTGAAAATTCTGGTTTCCATAGCAATGTAGTGCTGGTCTCTCTCGTCTCCCTTCTATTACCCCAACCTTCCCAGCCATTAGATAAATTATCAGCGAAGCCAAGCTTAGCATTTTTTATCTGGAGTGATTGTTGGTATGTCGGTTCCTCGGTGAATCAGAGGCAGTTTGTCAGGGATTGCTCACATCCTTTCCTGGGGCAGACAGGAGCTCTGTCTGAGCAGCGCAATGCAGGGTAGTGCTGACTGGACTTGGTGTGTGAAGTCCTGGGCTGCTTTCCAGCTGAGTGGGGGTCTCATATCCAGGATTCTGGTTCAGCTCCAGGCGTGCAATCCCTGTTAGTGTAGTTTGCCTTTAAAGGAGACAGCTGAAGGAGCACTTTTGAACTGCGTCCCCACCTGGGGAGCTGTGCAGAGTAACTGCCCCACGGAGCCTTGCTCTGTGATTCCATCCTCACGAGGAGGGCAGTGAGGGAAACTATGTGGGAGAACAAGTGTGGCACTGTGCGCCAGATTCCAAGATAAGGAAGTAGGGCAAAAGATGAGGTCAGAGCGAGCTTCTTACCGTGTCTTGTGTCACATAGTGACCAAAGTAGCTCTTGTAAATTGGAGCACAGATCCAGTAAGTTGGGGATGCAAGAAGCCCATAGAGAACCTGCTGTGCAGCGACCATTGCTTGGCCTGCAAGTCATGGCTCTTCTCCGCCCCTCCTGATCCCCTCCCTGCCCAGGCACAGCCACGGCTGTCTCAGCAGCTCCTAGCTGCTCTCAGTAGATGGTGTTACTATGGGTAAGCACAGCCCCTCGCTCCCTTGGAGCTCTCCAGGTGTTGGGCACCTTGCAGGCATCTCCCCTAAGCCCCAAGAGGTAGACTCTGGGTCGTGCTCTGAGAGTAATGGATAATCATCCTTCTAAAAGCTCAACTCGTAGATGTTAATATTTACTTTCAACTGAATGATGCCCGTCCTTTGAGAACGCTAATAACGCCTTGCTCCGAGTGCCTGTGGACTCTGTGCTTTATGCAGAGCACGACGTGGTGGCTGCTTATCATTTAATTTGCTATTTGCCCACCCTTCGTGTTCCAATAACTGGAGATAAGGTGGACAGAAGTGCTCAGACTGCTGCCTCTGGGCTGTGCCTCCTGCAATACCACTGCAGACTTTCTGGTTCACTTCCTCCCGCTCTTTCATTTTGCTCCCAAAAAGGGCTCCTTTCAATCCCTACTCTTGTAGTCAACCACGGTTATTCTGGACCACACCATGAACATAAGAGCTCCAATAATCACCTGCCAGATTTGGGTTCTGCCAGGGCCAGGCGTGTTTAAGTTGATGACCATGAGTCCAAGCACGACTATTGCAGCTTCTGCATGCTAGATGCATACATACCCAGTGTGTATTCCTCTTTACAAAGTCCCTGCTTCAAAATAAGTGGTGTGCAGTGAGAACACCAAACCAATGACCAGCACCCACGTGACTGCTGTGTTGTATAACAAGATGAAAAGTCCTTGGGATTTGTGGATTGAGCTTTTCCCATTTGTCTTCCAGAGGTCAAAGTCCCACCACCAGCAGCAGTCTGTGTGCTCGGCTCCTAAAGGAGCGCCGTGGGTTTGTGCTGCTTTCTATGGGCCCTGTGCTCATCCTATAA
>JAOWBP010004513.1:7230969-7260507 GCA_028571105.1 Tragopan temminckii | reverse complement strand
CCCATGTTTCGGCTGTTTCTAGGCAGGGAACAACGCTCCCGTTCCAAGCAAGCAAGGAGAAGGGCTGCGAGGGGTCAGGAGGGAAAAGGGAGGAAGGAAGCAGGCGGTTCGCTCGCCAAACCCGCGCACGAGGACGCTGCTCCTTCACAGATGCCCAACCCTCAAAAGCTCCATCCCCACAGACCAAGGGCAGCCGGGACCCGGCCCTCGAGCGCAGCCTCACCCGCACCCCAAACCCCTCTGCCTGCAGCTTCCTGGGATGCTCAGCACAGCTCTGGGCTCCGGGCTCACCTCTGCTGCAGTACGGCGGGGCGGGACGGGGCGCCCACCCTGCGCTCCAGGATCGGGCTGTGGGACACGCTGGGCCCCCCGAGCCATGCAAAGCAGCAGCCGCGTCCTTCAGCTCATCGGCAGCCGTGCTGCTTGCCCAACTCTGCTGAGCTCAGAGTTGCCATAGAAATGCGTGATCCTGGCGCTAAAAGCAGGCGATGATCTCAAATGAAATTTTTTTTTTTTCTTTTTTTCTTTTTTTTTTTTTTTTTTGTTTTCCTCCAGTAGGTTTAGATGAGCTCCGGGGCTTAAGACAAAAGCACCGAGAAGGGGAAAAACGTATCATTTCTACAAAGGCTGCAAAAAAAAAGAAGTCATCAGACGGTATTAAAACCGCAGCAAAGAAACCGAAGCCGCTGAGCTCAGCCCAGAGCACCGCCGCCATCCGCCGGGCTGCCCACACTGGCACATGGCACAGAGGGAGGGGGCGCGGGGACCCCCAGCTGAGCCCCGCTCCCCCCAGCAATACAGAAGCACAATTCCTTACAGCGTCACCTCGACAATCTCAGGGATTAGATGCATGCTGCACTACGACTGGCAATTACAGTAGCTTTCTGCTAGCTGGCACAGACTGTTCTCTATAAATTTTAGTACAAAAAAACTTAAAAAATACAGAAACTAGGTCAATTTGTTAACTACATATTTACAGATAATTACAAAGTGTTTTTTTTTTTTCTTTTTTTTCTTTTTTTTTTTTTTTCACTCACAATCATTCAACTAATTGTCAGTGAAAATTCAAACTGTGCATGTTCTGAGGTACCCGTACTCAGGGGTGGGGAACGGGGCCGGGCTCAGTGCGTGCACTCGGGGAAAGCAAGCAGGGAGGGACGGGGCCGTGCTGGGACACAGCGCTCCGAGGGCACCGCAGAGGTGCAGCCCGAGGTCCCATAGCAAAGGGCCGTCCCCCGCCCCGAGGAGCCTGCAGGTGAAGTGCAATGGTCAGAGCCCCGCAGCTCAGTGGTTAAGGTGCTTGTTGGCCGCAAATCTGCTTTGCTAAGTCCCTCTCCAGCTGACAAGGCCTTCCTCCCCATCGCGCAGTCGTTGTGCAATGGGATCGGGGCCACCTTGCTGCAGCAGGGTGACGTTTGCCACAACCACCGGCTCCGCTGTTTTTTGCTTTTGGCCGTCGTCAGCTCCCCGCAACACGCACGTCTCTCGACAGACCCCGGCACAACGGCCTCGTAAAAGTGCAAACTGACACAACCACAGCAGAGCGACGCGGCCACGGCGGCCCCACGTGTGCTGCCCATGGGCAAGGATGGCACAACCCGACCCAAACCTCTCCTAAAGTCCCGCAAGAAACCTTCCAACAGGGAGAGAGGGCAAGCACCTCAGAACTCTCCAGCAGCACAATGAAGACCCGTGTTTGGCATGCTGCTAAGCTGGCCAGGCCTTGGGGCTGTGGGGGACACACGGCGGGATGAACGGCTGCGACCCGATGCACAAATGAACCGTTTGTAACCATTTTTAACCCCGTCTGCCCGACGTCTCGCTAAGATGTTGGGGTCTCAGAGGACCGAGGAGGAGATCAGGACAGGAGGGCTTCACAGCTTGAGGGCGGCCATCCGTCCAGCATGGCACCCAGGGGAGAACAAGGCCATCCTCTGCTCACGGGACTTGAGTAACAAAGCACACGTGCCGAAGCAGAATAAGGAATGCACCAAAACTGTATCTATACGTATGCGCACGTCTACGCACACGTATGCTAAATCACCCAATGTCACTTCTCTTGCCATCCTCCACAAACCTGCTCTAGCCACAAACCATAGTGCTAGGAGCCAGTGGCAGCTTTAATTCATCAAAGGTTGGAGCCCACAGTGATGCTGCTGGGACCGAGCTGAGCCCATGGGACCGAGCTGAGTCCACGCGCCCACCTACTGCTCACTGCCCCTCAGCAGCTCTGTGCTTCCCTACCACTACATCACCTTGCTTTCTTCTCCGCAGCCTTCCGACTTGCCAGTACCCTCCAGGAGTTTTCCAGCACACTGCTAGCAGCTATCCTGCCCTCCTGCTCCCTGCAAAACGAAAGCAATGATGAATAGGGCACTGTTAAGGAAGGGCTCCTGGCTGCACCCAGCCCCAGCACGCGTCGTGCCCTTGTCCTCAGAGAGCCCGCACAGCCCACGAGCAGAGAGTGCTACAGAACAGCAGAACTGAAGTGCCCTGGCAGAACTGCACAGAGGGACGTGGGTGCCTGCACACCCACACACACAGAGTATAGAAATATATACAAAGGAGATACCATATATATATATATCCAGAGATGTGCGTATTGAAAGGAGTAATGGTAGACAGTGGTACAATACAATTTATTGCCTCTCAAGAAATGGCACATGAAGAGGGTGAGCGGGGCAGGGCAGCTGGCAGTGCAATGAGCCCTTCCCCTGGGGACCGTAACAGCATCGTTCCAGGGCCTACGGTGGTGCACGCTGTGCAGGCTACAGCTCACGGGCAGTGCACGCTCTTCTAAAGCACGAGGGCTGCATGGGGAGCAGAGCAGTGCCAGCCTGTCCCCGAGCCAGGCAAGGGATGGCTGCAGGGAGTGTCTGTGGGAAGCCTGGTATCACACACACGGATCTCTTCAACCCCTCTGAAGCCCGTGGGCTGGGAGGATGGGGTGCAGGCAAAATGGAGCTGTGCCACTTCAGCACTGCACCCCAGGAAGAAGCATGGAGCACACGATACGGATGGGAGAGGTGGCTGCTGCCTCCCTGGGAGCCTTGCACTGATTTTTAATTAAAGAAAGCCAAACAATTTCAGATTGGATGAAGAGGTGAAAACGCTGGCTCTTCTGCTTGCGTTTTTGTTTTGTTTTCCATCTCTGAGCTAAACTACATCAGAACTTCAGGTCTTTGCAAAGGGGAAAAGAAAACAACCACCAAAGAACAGATTTCGGGTGCCAAGCTGCTGATTGGAGAATACTGCAATAACATCTGCAAAGCAGTCCACACAGCAGAGTTTCCCCAGTGTTAATCACAAGAGTAAAAGATGTAACAGAACATCTTTGCTGAGGTACTGGAGCAGTTCCTACAACACACAGTATTCCATAAGCCAAGGTTAGGGCATGGCTGCAACAAAGTGCCATCTGGAATCACTGATCTTAAGTTTAAAAACAGAGTTTGCAAACTGATTCAGAAATTGTTTGCGTCTCTTTAGCGGATTTCTGAGCTGTTCATGCATCTCACACACCTCCAGTGCACAACCTGAGTCCCTCTGGCCATGCTGCACAGCACTGCTTTTCCTCCAGCTCAGGCTTTTTAGGGCAGCCTCCTTCCCCCAGGCACACACAGGGACACACACATTTAGACCAGTTGATCTGAATCAGTTTTTGCAAACTATTTTAATTAAAATATTAACTTGTTGGAATAGTCCAGGTCTGCACATGATATACATGTAAAAATGGTTACTACACAATTCTTTTTGAATACAAAAAAAGCCAATACGGGATAGCCATCATTTGGATTCAGCATTCAGTCATGCTCGACATTATACAAAGAGATGGGTTGAGAGAATTCTGTGGAAGTAGCTCAATTTAAGCCAGAGACTCGACCAAATTCAAACCATAACAGAAGCAAAAGAACGAACCTGCGGGCACAGCCTGTCCCACTGCTGCTGCTGGCGATAGAGGAGCTGAGCTTCACGCCCTCGTGTTAGCACCATGCTCTGGACACACACTCCAAACTCACATGTTAAACGCCAATATAGTTTGGGGGGGTGGGGGTTGGCCTTTCCATTCTTTTTGGTTTGTTTGTATTTTTTTCTTCTCCCTTCTTTCTAAACCCAAACTTGTTTTGCTGCATTTTTTTTTTTTTTTTTTAATCAATATTGCAATGCAAAAGAGTGACCCCAAAACATCCAACTCCACATGAAAACAGCAGAGGAAGGGATAGGACAATTGATAGCCACCACTGTCCGCAGGGGGCAACGGTCACTTCCTTGGGAGCACTCCTGTGAACTGTTTGGACTACAAGGCTCCTCACTAAGGGGCTGCCCAAACATCTTTTGGTAGTTTGGGTATTCCATCTGAGTGATATGCTACGGCAAGATGCTAAAAGCCCCAGTGGGATTCACTGGACGCAGGCGGAGTGTTCAGGGTTGGGAACGGACGTTAATTTAGCTAACGAAAGAACGTGGCCCTGTTGAGAGTACTGAACAGCAGCGAGACACTGGAGTATTTACTATATAAATATGTCACGTGGACAAACACATTCGGAAAACCTTGCTTTTGAGCCCTATAAACATATTAAAGGCAAATCCTAGAGTTAGCAGCTAGTGTTTTCTTCAAGATGATTAGTGTGCAAGGAAAAACATTTACAAAGAACCCTGGCTAGTCAGTCCCCAAGACAGAAAGCTTTGCCTCGAGCCGAACCTGCACTCCTCCTAACCCCACAGTGCTGGCTGCCCCAGCCTGCTCGGGCACTGACACAAGAGCACGGCAGCATCTCCAGTTCCCAGCACTAAGGGATGACACTATGCCACAAAGTCCCTCGCTTCATTAGACTCCCTGACCTTTTATCACTGTATTGATTCCACGACCTCCTTTGCTTCCTTTCAGTAGTACAGCAGCTCCAACGAGCCTCTGGAAGTAGTGCCTTCTTGCATGGCGTGATATGCTGCCAAACGATCACAGCATCTCAAGGGACTGTAAGAGTTGTAAAGTATTGCAGCAACAAAAATAATAAAAAGGAGCCTCACATGCAGCAAGATCTACAGTGGTGATGTGGGTTAGTCATCAGCTGGGAAGAGTCATTGGCTCAGCTCCTCCTGGTACACTGTGGCAACTAAACATTTCAACAGTTGGCTACACTCTACATGTAAACAGGAAATTGCAACAAGCCAAAAAGGTAATAAATTGGTGGATGTAGTGTAACAATGAAAAAACCCGATCGATGGCATTTTGTGACTATGGCATCCTTCAAAACACCTCTGGCATTTGAGACTGATTGGCTGAAAATCTAACATTTCTGAATGGAGCAGAAAGGACTACGCTGGGCTCCAAGAATTATTCTGATGCTTAGCTAAGATGAGATGTCACAGTATTAGCTGTACAAGTGCATTACTTACACTCCTCTGCCCAACCTCGCCTGAGCTACCAGCAGCACAGTCAGGGAGTGCTAAAGCAGGAATACAACTTCTAACATTTCTAGCCTGTTCCCTCCAAACAGGTTTACCTACAGAGTTCTCGGGAAGCTGACCAGTGCCTTCTGAGAGAACTTCACTTCTGACACAACACGGAGCCGGCACTTGGGTAGAAGGGCCCTGCTGAGCCCCGGTGTCTCCTGGCCTCTCTTCTGACCCTTCTTCCTCACCTACAAGTCTTTGAAAACGCCTCCTGGCAGAGGCAATACCCTAGAAATGTTTCCACTTTAATGACAAATAAAAACGGAACAGAAGATCCAGCTGTTCCTCCCCTGGATGTTGGTTTAAAAGGCAGCTTGCCTGGTTTTTGCAGGGTGGGAGTTGGAAATCTATGGACACGGGAGGAGGTCTCTGTTCTCCCTCAGACTTCCTACGGATGGTGGGACGTGGGCAGCCTGAGGCCCTTCTGTCCTGTCAGCGTGATGACCACCAGCCAACTCTTCTGACTAATTGCATATATTTCTCAGACGCCCTCCCGAGACCCCTCCAAAAAGTAAAACAAAAACCAACAAACAAACAAAACAAAACAAACAAAAAAAGAAACCAACAACAAAAAACCACCCCCCCCAAACCCTGCAGCCAAATACTATGACATCCCAGTTAGTAAACACAAAACGTAATGCTTTACAAAATGAATACAATATTCCATGTGCACCCAGCTTCCACACGTCAGCACCGCACTGAGGAGGCTGCTGGGCTGGTGTCTGTAGGCAGTTTCTGTTGGCAGACAGCTCCAGTGGAATTGCCACCCTCAGTTATTGTTTAAGTTATGTATAAGACATGTGTGAACCATTGGATATTTGTGAAGTAACACTTGTGCTCCTGCTCATGCCCTGTTCCGTCCGTCCCCCAGAAGCTGTCCGCCTCAGAGCCTGGGGGCTGTTGCGGACCCCTATCGCACTACCTCGAGGTACCCCCTGCATGGGCCCCGAGGGGTGACCCCATGGCTGGGGTCCACCTTGCATTGGATGGCCCCAAGCTTGCGGTGGGCCACCCATGGGATGACCCCAGTGAGGTCCTGCACCCCCAGTAGGATTGTGGGACCAGCCAGAAGCTCCCGGGTAGCTGTGGCTGAACGCCTCGGGGGAGAGATTAGAAAGAACCATATTACTAAAACCTAGCCTCATGCTTTCTGAGTCAAAGGCTTCGATCTCGCGAGCTTGACGCTCCAGCAGGCTTCGTATCCGTTCGGTACGCTCGTTCTGCAGCGCCAGCATCTCCTCCTCAATCTGGGAAGAAAAAAAGAAGAGAGTCTGTAGCAACAGGGCTCCTTCATGGGCACGGCCTCAAGTTTCTGAAGGACCCTGAACACTAAGCTTATGGCAAATCTTCTCCACGTATTTCTGCAGAAGATAGGATCCAGCTCACACGTCCACCAACAGACTGTTCCGAATGCAAAAGGATAAGCCCCATGGAGCTGTGCATGGCAAAGCATAGCAAGCACCAGCTGGACTGTCTCACTCCCTGTTCCCTTGTGAATACAGAACTTTTCAGGGATGTGAATCCCAAGTTTGCAGTGATACTAACAACCTGACATAGGCAAATCTTATAAGACTACAGCTTCCAGCTTCCATGGAAGCCTACTGGGAAAACACGTTTAAATACAGCCAAGCACAGTATCTACAGAGGCAAACACCTGCCAGCACTGCTTAATGTGACCTGCACTGCTTGTAGCTGAATCTGGTGATGACATTTGCTCTTTTCTCCAGGAGCCAACATATTAGCCTACATTCAGTTTCCTCTCAAATGTTCATTGGTCAGATTTTCTTAGCTCTCATTTACCACCTGTTATCTATCCATTTCCTAAATTGGTCATGTTACCCTGCTACCTTCTCCAGCGTGCATGGCTGAAGAAAGCAGGCAGCGATGTTTGCGGCGTGTGGCAGATTATCTGCTAGATGATATGCACGCTGGCAAATCCAATTTTGTCCCTGCAACCCCGTTCCAAATCAGTTTCCAACAGTACTTCGGTAGGGGCACTGAGATCAGCTCTGAGCGCTAGTAACGTGGAGCCATGGCCCCCCAACATCCCTCAGACAGGGCCAGAAGCCTTTCTCATTGAAATCCTTGCAGTCAGGTGAAAAAGCAAAGAATCGCTTCATTATCTTCTTGCCAGCACTGAAAAAGCAACATTTGGCCTCAGTGAAGAAGTCCAGAAGGGTAAAAAGCAGTAGTCAAGACTTTCAGCATAGCTCCCTAGCATCTGCTGTCAGCGGTGACGCAGCTAAGAGGCGACATCTCGGTCTGTGCTGAAGGCACTGGGCAGAGCGTTGTACTGGTAAGCACCCTCTTGCCTTAGTCAGGGAATATGCAAAGTGATTTCATCTGGAGTTTAGGAAACAATCTGCTCCCGTGTGAGTCATCTCCTGAGCCATTTCAGGCTCTCAGAAGCAGCCTTACCCACTCGCCTGTTTCTTGCCGCTAGGTGAGTGGCACTGGGTCTCTGCAGAGCAGCCTGGCTTACTCTTGCTGAAAGCCATGCAGCACTCAGCAGGCCTGCAAATGGCAGAAGAGGAAGAAGCTGCCTTCTCTAATGTTAGCTCTTTAAAATGCTGCAATTTATCTAAGTGGAATCCCCTTCTCTTTCAGAACTGCAGCTCTCCAGCATGTTTGGCTGCACACAGCTCTCAGTCTTTGTGCCAGCGAAACAAATGGGACTTTGTGCAACCAAGCTGCACAGACAGGCATGCTCGACACCCTGCGTGTAAATGACATCACTTAGAAACGACCTCAGGACGCAGGACTCTGAAGATGAGGTGTTGGAGGCACATGTGAAGGAAATGAGTAAATCTAAAGATCCTCTTGGGACAAGCTCAGTACCGCTGCAGTACAAACAACACAGCACCAGGGTGTAACTTGTACAGAGCCTCAGTCACTGGCACTTAAAAATTGTGCATGGAAGGGGCTTGTTACTCCCTCCTGAGCCCAAGTCAGACATGCATGCTCTGCTGAGTTACTATGGTGATGGGCACCATCAAAAATAAAGAGCGCTGTGCTGAGAGGGAAGCAGAATCCTATGCACAAGATCACTTCTGGAATCCGGTCTATTGTTGAACACTGGGGACTGACTTTGCCACGGGCTGTGTATGTGTTTGTGCACATAAAGTCAGACATTCATCCTGTGCACATACGTGCCCTTGCTCTGGTTGCCAGACAGCTTCAGTTAGCACAGGCACACAAATACCAGGTGACATCGCTGAGCAACCTGCACCAGAGCACTAGCAACTCCAACCTCTTACAAAGTCAGAATACCCTTCCCTGTAAAGGATATCCTTTCAAAAGGAAGATGCATCCACATTTGCACCCAAGTGTCCTCCCTTGAGCTGCCACTAAGTTGCTGTAATTCCAGCAACTGTCTCACCACTGGTCCATGATTGTATCAGCATCAACACATTAGCATTGCGCATATGGCTAAATAAAGGCTTCCCACCTATGGAAGCTGAAGGACCATGCAGTTTTTCCACTATTCTAAGGTACACAGGGCACAAAAAAGAAAAAAAATATGCTAGACCTCGTTGCTGTTGCTTCCTTTTCTCCTCTACGCTGTAGTATTGCTAAGCTTCCTATCGCTATTACTGTTGCCAGTCAGTTTGCACGGGCCTTCTAAGCATAGACTTTGATCCTCATCTGACTGAGAACACTGACTGATGCAAGTTTCTTGGGCTCAGCTTTCAGTACAACACTAAGTGCAGTGTTGACCCTGCATATGAGAAGCTTGGCTTGCTGTGGCACGCTTCCTCCAGAGCTCCCTTCAGATCACACCACCAGAGGGCAATGCACAACCAGCCCAATATACACTTTGAAGCAGGGCTGGGACAGGAGCAGAACTAGAGATGGGATATTAAAACGATTACCCCACATGTGGGTGCCACATAGGAACCCTGTTTGCACAAACTCAGTTTCTTCCAGAGATTCAGCTACTTGTAGGAGACCACAGCAGAGCGCTGCCTTCTTGGAGATGTTCCTCTGCTGACCATGAGGTGGAGCAGCTTTATTCCAACAGGGCCTTCTACCAGCCAAGCATCCATCTGTTGGCCTCTGGGAGGATTTAAGCGCAAAGAACCTCGAGGCCACAGAGTAATTGCCATAATTTAATAATCACCAATCAGCATCGAAGCTAAGAACTGCTGTGTGAATGGTGATGGCTGGCACCCTCAGAGCAAATCAAAAGGGGAAAAATTCACAGCAGGAAGGCTGACTGCGTATTTCCTTTCACTGACTGCTGCATTACCCTTCCTCTGGTTTGTGCATGCACTTCTACAAACCCCATGCATCTGGAACCACGTAGAAAAGCGTGCTTCACCAAGGAGCACCTCAACTCATGCAATAGCCAACTCAAGTTGAAATCTAGGAGCAGCAGGTTGCCCATGCTCGTGAGTCTTGGCTACGGCCATTTGCTAAGGGCAGCGCTGCTGACAGCAGCCTTTCTATAACATGTGGCATTTCATGGGGAAACTGCAGCTTGGTCTCCACACTGACAAAGAGCAGAGCTGCAGTAAAAATAATCATATTACCAGAAAACGCAGGGCCTCAAATCACAAGCCCATCCATTTTTTTTTCCCCCAGATACCTACTGCTAATACCACGCAAACTTCAAAAAAAGCAACACCTTCACTTTAGGTCATCATGTCTGTCCTCTGTGAACTAAAGATGTTGACTTGCAGCTCAGAGACAGAAAGAATCATTTGCTTTCCCTTCTGCCCAGGGAGGCACAGCTCCCTCTGGCTCTGGCATGCTTCAAGCAGCTCTGCCCCAGCCAGAAAGCCAGAATCTGCTCACAGAGGACGGCTGAGCTGGCAGAAAGTTTAGTCTGTGTCACTGAGCCATTATCCCAGAGAGGCAAATATCCAAATGATCTGTGCATTTATCTACACAGCAAGGCAAAAGCAATTTCTCTGTATTTTGATAGGTACAGTGCTGAAAGACGGAGTGTGCTAAGGGTGCTCACATGCCCATTTTACCTTCTGCTCAAGGAGGGCCCGACGGAGGGATACCCTCTGTTCAAGATCACGCAGCTCCCGGTCATGCTGGGCTTCTGCCTGCATCTTGATTTTACTCTGATATGCATTCAGCAGCTCCAATTCTTGCTGCAGCTGCATCTTCAAAACCTGGCACTCTGCTTCCTGTGCTTCATCCAAACGCAGCTGGGAAAGGCAGACAATAGAGACGTTTCACTATGGGGTAACCACTCATGACACTCTGGGGGAGAACTGCAGGGAGAGGGAGAGAATGGGATGGGACTTTTGTTTTCTTGGCAATACAATTGGTCTCTATTGTACTTGGTTTCACCAAACAGAGAACCTATAGTGACAAAGACTGGTGACAGTGAGCCCACAGTGCTGATGCAAGTGACGCTGATGAGCAGTGGTGCCTCAGGAACCACGATCCGTACTGCAGAGAACAGACTGCTGTAGGTGCTAACGTTCACAGCTCTCCTTTTTTCCTAGAGGCAAAGAAAAGGTCTCTTGCTCTGTTCAGCTGGATTAACAAATTTCCTGTGTGCAGGAGACTTAAGTTTGCATTCCTGCCAGTTGCAGGACGCAAAAAAATGACACAAATCTAAAAGCGGTTTTAACACTGAACTTTTAACTTCCCTCACATAAATTAGGCCAGCTACCCTGCTGTGTCAGTGTCAAATCTGTGCAGAGTGATAAGCAGGACACGATATGCATGAAGTGCAAAGAAAACTGCACACTCAGTTGTACCAAGGACTCAAAGCATTGCTCACATGGTCATTCCTTGAAGAAGGGCTAACAGAACTTTCAGAGCACTTTTAGCACAACTGCAGATTTACAGTCAAACCTCTGAACTCCTCCATGACTCACTGAGCACTTTCCACCAGTGGGACATGCTTTGGTTGGTATCACTGATAAATCAAAACCTAAATGACTTAAAATAGCAAGTTGCATATTATTTAATGATGCTCTAACAGGGACATTCATGCTGTCAGACTTCATGCAAAAGCAGTCTTTCAGCCACACAGATGCATCACTTTGCATCCCTTCAACAAAAGCTTCAGCTTCAACCTGCCTGACGGGAATAATACCTCTTTCCTCTGTATTTGAATGCAGATTTTAAATACAGAGGAATGACTGTGCTGGGTACGGCGTGTGTAGCAAGGAAGCAGATAGCCTGCTGTCAGGATACAGACTGCTTAAAATGCAAACATCCCTATTTGGCTGAGGAACCCTGGGTCCCTCGGAGGCGACTCACAGCTTGTGTAGAGAGCATTTCATTAATGCTGTGATCGTACTGCTCAGCCAGGATAGCCAGCTTCCGGGTCTGCTCCTCCTTGAGCCGTTTGAGGACAGCTTTATGTTCACTCTTTGGCGTGGTCTCCAGCAGATGGTTTCTCAGTGCTTTGTACTGTCTGGTTTGGATCTTGCATGTATCCTGAAACTGCTTCTTTATCTGTAGTTCTTTTGACTGGAAAGATGGAGGGGACACAAACAAAGAAAAAAACAGCATGTTTCAAATGGGAGAAATATCCATTCAAATGGATATTTAGGATTACATTAAGGATATGAGTTCAAGAATCCACAAATGTATAATAACATCTACAGTGCAAGGAGGGAAGCAAAATATACAAGAGGCAATGACTACTGCTGCAGCTGCTTTGACACTGCCACTGTGCAAAACAATTACAATAGAGACACTTTTATAACAAAGCTCCAGCCTAAATACAGCTGTCTCCGCACAAAGAGCCTCACATTTGTCACTGGACTGGATCCAGTCCTGACTGTTGCTTTTCAAGAAAAATTCTTGAGGGACAGGACTAATATTAATTAGCACTAAAAGCCATACTTACACGTGACTGTGTTTATATGGCACGCATATATGAATGGCATTTAATGTCATGCAAAGAAGCAGATCTGGTGCATGGGAAGGGACAGGGAAAAAGAGAAACGCTTTTTCCATTGGGAGTTTGATGAAGATTGGATGTGTTCTAACTCTCGGTATTAAGAATCTGGTTTTCATAAAGATACTCAAAAATGGCTGGGAAAGATTAAACACCTGAAGATATACACCACCATCAGCACTGGTATTATGCTAGCCTAGTGAATACTTCCCCAGTCCCAACAGAGGCTGAGTTTTCCTTTCGTGCTCGCTGCATCTCAGTACTGTGCAGAGATACAACTCTGTTATTGGGGGTTGGACTCGATGATCTCTGGAGGTCCCTTCCAACCCCTACGATTCTGTGATTCTGTGATTGCACATGGGGCTGAGAGACATCAATCTAGGACAAAGTATCTGAACCTGACTTAGCAGTGTGACCTTGGATACATTCTTTCTGTCTTTCTTCCACCTACCCTACCTGCCTCCAGAGCAGCCTGAAAGGGATAGCATCTGCCAAATGCATTGAGGCCCTGAAAAGGAAGGAGTTCCCTCCAGGAGGACTGGTAGGGATACTTCTAACTAAACCAAAACAAAGTCAGGAGTGATGAATGGTGGTGGTGAACCAACTGATAGTCACATTCCCCATGGTAAGACAAACAAAACAAAGCACAAAAACAAACAAATCAAACCAACCACATCAGCACAGTCAGTACACAGTCTGGTCCATTCACACCACGGTCAAATCCTAGCACACTTGGAGCAGAAACACAACACAGGAGCAGATTTCTGTCCCTGAGTAATCTGGAGGAGCTCTGGGATCTGAAGCAGCACCGCAGGTACATGTGTTCGTCTCCTGTCAGCCCCTGCACTGACTCCTCCTGGAACTGACTCAGGGCTCAGCAGGGCAGGTGACAAATACAGCACCTGCAGCTACACAGAAAGACCCATTGGGACCAAACACAACCAGCCCAATGCAGACATCAGCAAGTTTTGCTGCATAAACCAACAGGCCCATCTTGTCAAACTGATGCAGATAACAAGACAGAGACAGGCTTCATTCAAACAAAACATATATAATGGAGGGAGAGGAAAATATGACTTTTACCCTTTCTAAATTCACAGTAAGTTATTCCCCTCCTGAAGGCCTTTAAGGTGCTCTCTCCGTTCCTCTCAAGGAAGTGCCTACAGGTGCTTACACATTCCCACCAAGGACCACAGCAAACATCAGCAAACTGTTTTGTCCTCACATTCTGTGAAGCTTCACTTGGACACCACCAGGCTGTTTACAGCCTTCCAACCCAAAGGCTTCAACAACAGGAAACAGAAGGGAGGGGTAAGATTTCCAGGCAGTCTTCTGACAAGATCATTTTGACCCGGTGTTGTGAAACACCAGCAAGAGGGGGTTTTCATCCCAATTAAAACGCTCAAAATAATAACAGAGCGGTTTTTACAGGGCAAATTCTGTGCAACTCTACATAAGGTGCTAGATTGACAGCTCAAGCCTGAAATCCTCTGCTAATCGCAGAACAGCCATGCATGGCACAGCACAAGCTTTCCATGCTTCCTGCCAAAACGCCGCAGCCCCGTCCTAGCTGGAAAAAGGACAGGGTTGGATACTCTGCAGAGGGCAGCTCTGCAGCCTGGAGAGAGCTGTGGTTCTGTTGGCCTTGCTGCCAGCAGGGAGCAAACACGGACGTGCTGCCCACTCGTGTTTGCACCACATCACCTTGGGGAGGCAGAACTCATTCATGCTAATCTCAGAAGGATCAACCTAATGCAGCTGGTTCAGTTTTATTCAGCTCGGAGTGCAGCACAGCTTCGCTGTGAAGTCATCTGCTATTTATACACTATATCCTTGGAGATTCTCAACAGTGATCAGATGGTCCCTTGTACTCACAAGCCAGGTTTTCACCATTTAATATTATTCTAATACTGGCAAATCACATTCTTTTCTTGCTGAAGTTCTGTTCTCAAGTGTTTTTTTTTCTCTGCAAGAAGACAGTTTGCACCAACTGCAGGTTAAGTCAGATGTGAAATATGAAGCAGGAAGATCTAGAACAACAAAGAATTCCCATGCTCAGAATGCCGTACACTCATTTTGTTACTGGCACAGCCGAGCACTGGGTGGAGAGAAGCCTGCCTCCTCCTCAAAGGAAATGTACCAGCAGCTATGTGAAAACTTTATACTCCATTCTCAGACACTTCAGAATAAACCACTGTGCTTCTCTGGATGAAGCTTACAACAAAAACAGCAAGAACCTCAATTACAGAGGCCCTGAAATTCTGGCCAACCACTTCAGCTTGAAGAGCTGGGCAAGAAACCCATGAGAGCACATCATGGCAAAGGTCAGCACAAGGAGCTCCCTGAGGACACTGCAGCTTGCTGGTATCCTTCACACCTAACACACCAGCCGCAGTATAAAGGTATTCACACAGAACCTCTTCAAACTAACGAGCTTCACAATCCCTTGGACCTGCACACACTGCAAACGAGAACGGGGCTGCGATGTGCCACCACCAGCAGCAGCAGCAGCCGCCCCTTGGTGCTGCTCGCTCCCACACCACGCAGTACCTTCAAGCTCTTGGGCTGCTGCCGCACCTCCATGACGTGCTTACGCCTCAGCTCCCGCTCCCGGCGCTTGTTGTACTCCAGCTGGTTGGTCAGCTCGGTCTGGTGCTGGAGCCGGATCAGCTCACAGCGCATCTTCTGGATGGTGCTGAGATGGCGGAACTCCAACTCCTGCATGGACTCGTGCTGACGCAGCAGCATGGCGTGCTCCAGGTCCTTCTGGGTCTGCCTTTTGTTTAACTCCTAAGGGGTAACAGAGGGGATTACCAGACACTATTTTTTTGGATTCACATTTTTAATGTGACATTATTTTGCTCATGAGGACATCTCTCCCTTTCTGAGCCACCTGAGGACAGAGCACAGAGCCCCTACACTTTTTCAGGTGGAGGACTCCCTGTCACCAGTCATTTTCCTTCCTCATTTCACTTTTCTAGGTGGATTCACAGTAAGCATTTTTTGGAAAGAACTAATTATTGCATCTGTTGACCTTTTGGATCTGACAGTTCTCATGAAATAAGACACTCGTTTGAACATTTTACTCTAAATTATTGCAAAAACACCCCAGCCATTGTTTTACTAAAAAAATTCCTACTTGGTAATTAACTTCTAGTGAGACTGAAGTTGGATAGCAGGAACTCTGCTCTACACACAGATGGTTCCAGGTCCCATCTCTGCCTGCTCTCTCACCTCCCGAACCAGGTCCTGCTCCAGGTTGTGGCGGCCCAGCAGCATCCGCCTCTTGAAGCGGCGACACTCCAGCTCCAGGTACTGCCGCTGGCGCCTCAGCAAGTTGGCCTCTTCCTCCGCCTGGAAATGCTGGATGTTCTCCTTCTGCTTGGAGAGCCACTCTTGCTTCTCCTTCTTTGGAGTGCTCTGGTTTTCATTCAGCTCCTGGTAAGAGTCAGGTAATTAATGGTGGAATAGTTGCATCGAGCTCCCTGGCCTTAAACAACGGGGTGCCTAATAGACTACGCTTCAGACAAAGCCATTCCACATGGTTTTCTCATGTTAGGAACAATCTGAGCTTCTGTAAAATGCATCATATCACATATTTAAGGGAATACCTGGTGACAATTCATAGCTTTTTTTTTTTTTTGGCATTGGCCATTTTAAATTCAATACATGGCTTACGGCATGTTTCATAAAAGAATCTGCTTGCTCGAACTGCACACTAGAGATGCTCATGCAGTGACTAGGTTTGCTGCAATACACTTCAGCTTAAGTAAGAGACATAATTCCTGTACATCAGCAGGTTTTGCAGAATTGTGACCTATTACCTATCTATCTATCTAAGACACTGTGTTATAAGCCCAAGCTACTACATCTTCTGTTAGATTTTTCTTTGCTCTGCGGTTCTTTGGCCATTTTCTCCCAGGAAATGTCTATGTTTGGGAATATTCCCCCTTGGAAAATGTTCCAAAGCTGCATCACACAATTGATGGTTGAGTGCTAAGTGGATCTTTCAAAAAAATTATGTAGAGTGCCTACACTTTCATCCACTCCATAAAAAGAACCAGGAAGTTTGATCCTACCATTTCTCTGCATTTCACAAAGGTCATGGTTTTCACTACCATACAGTCATTATTGAACTACTAGCCTGCTTTCTCCATTAAAATTACTAATTAATCTATAGGTCACCTTACTGCTCTGCTGTTTTTTTTTGTCATTTCTGAACATTCTCCACTCTTGCAGTGTACTGTACACCTCACTGTTGGTTCACATTTCTCATTACGGATGAGTTACCTCTTTCAGCTGCTCCTTACGGAGTTTGTATTCTCTCTTCTGAGACTCCAGGAAACTGTTCAGTTCTTTTTTCTGCTGCGCCTGAATATGCTGCTGAAACTTCTTTTCTTCGTTGGCCATCACTTTAGCCTACAGCAAATCCAGAAGCAGATCAGTTTCCGAGGCCTCATCAATTATAGCTCATGTTCCATTTTAACCCCGAGACCTGGAACTCACGATACAGAGACCACAATACTCACCATGACTCTGAAAAAAGCATGAGTCTCAGGAGCCTGCCCTCAAACTCTTCTCATTCCACCCCCCTTAACGCATCAGCAGGAGTCCTTTTTCAGTGCTTCACTCTCTCAGTCCTGTTCATCTATTCTTACCTAACACAGTCAACACCTTATGACCAACCAAATCCTTAGCCCTCCACCAAGAGATCTAAGATGAACAAATAAATCAATAATAATCTCCATAGGTGCCTCCACTTCATTGTCAATTATTTAAAAGCATAAAAATCCCCATATCCATAAGCAACCAGACAGCGAGCCTTTAAGCATAGCTGGCACATTTCTCTGCAGGCTCATCTGCCTCTATAACACTCGATGGCAGTCAGTAAATGACAGCACGTCCAAGGCAAAAGAAAGGAAAACCCTCACAGCATTTTTCCTGGGGTCAGTATACTAGCATTTAGCACAACGCACTGTGATGAAGGACATACCTTTCCTCTAGTTACATAAACCCCTTAGTGTAAGGAGGTGATGTATTAGCCTTTCTCTAATTAGCAATTTGCTTGGCTCCTGAAAACAGACATGTAAGAGACTACAATGTCATCTGTTCATCAATGAGGTAAAGTGGACAATTCAAAGTAATTAACAAATAAAGACTAGTCTGCTAAACTGTTATCTCCTACCTCTTTTTCCATGGCTGCTTGGTGCTTTTTAATTAGCTTTTCCATTTCTGCAGCAAAATTGTTACGCTGAGTTTCAAGATCTTTGTCCAACCTGAGGCGATGCTCGTCCATCTCTGCCTTCAGTTTATTCTCTAATGCCATCAGCTGCTTCTGGTGTTGCCTTCTCATACGTTTATAGCCAGACATCTGCTCTCGGAGTTCAGAGTCTTGTTCATGCTCCTGCATTTGCCTTGTCACCTAGGAAGATAACCACATTGGGGCAAAGGAACTTAATGCTTCTTCATCTGATTTTCAGCAGTCTGCTGACCGCAAAAGAAAACTATTCAGTGATGTGGGTTGTTTTCGTTTTGTTTTTTTTTCTGTAAAGAAGACCACAGGTCCCAGCGGCAGCAGAGCAGACTAAAAACTGAATTCTGCAGCAGAAGATAAGCTCATATGGGCTCCAGTAAAAAAAGTACACAAATGTTATAAAGCTGGTACTAGATAATGTCTCCTTAGCCCACTGTGAGCGTGTGCGTATGTATATAGAAACACACACAAATGTACACAATATACATAAGAAACTAAAGCCAGTTTACTATTATAAACTGCTTCCTGCATTCTGCTGAGCCTACCAGCTCTGTAAACATCCACCATACACAAATCACATCTGCCCTGGTGCTGCATTTAACCTTTTATCAACCCGCATTCTACTATTTCAGTGATAACACACAGTCAATGAACATAGCTCATATTCTGCTGAAATGCTGAATGTTCTCAGCAGTTTCATAGAGCCACGTTTGAAGGCACCCCTTCCTGCACAACCTCACCCAAATGCAGACCGTGACGTACCAGCGATGCTGTGCGTATGGTAGCAAAGTGCTCTCGATTGCGATAATGAGACTTGTGGCGGGATACTTGGGGAGGAGACTGGGGTTCTGATGCCCTCGTTCGAGGATCCGATTCCTCTCTGTAGTTTTCTTCCTCCTTATCAGCAAATAGTAACAGGACAGAATAAGAATTCCAGTTACTACAGATTTTTATTTCGCTCTGGTTCAAAAGGCATTTAAAGGAAAAGAAAGCAGATCCATTTTACACTCATTAGGCTGGACAGAGGAATGTACTGCAACGGGAGCTGTGATCTAGGGTCTTTAATTTGGAGATTTTGTTGTGCAATTTTATTACTGGGAGGAAAATTACTAATTACTGCTGTAAATGAGAAAAATAAATGGAAAACAGAAAACTGAGTAAAATAGTTTACTTCAAGAAAACATAAAAGCTATCAAGTAGATTATATCAAGTCGGAGAGACAAAAACAACATCTCTGTAACCCTGAAAGACAGAGGATGATTTTCATTACACCCACTACAGAAAGACCTCAAAGCAAATTCTAAAATTTGTCATGGTGTATTCCACATTCTTACTTTGTCATTCATCACGATGCGATTAGGAGTTAGATATGATATACTAATTAACTCCCCAAGGAAATACCTGTGTCTTTGTTGCATATCTGGGTAAAGAACAAAACATTCCAACCACACCTATCATTAACTAGGGAAACGTTACTGGGCTGAGAAAATGCACGATAACCCATCTGCAGGGAGAGCAGCACGGATCCCAGCGACACACTGCACTTCATCCTTCTTCACACAGAGGTAAGGCAGTCAAAGTGACTTCACAGCTTGCCATGGCCATAGAGCTGCACTGCCTTTTTTGAGCATCTTTGCTCGTTAACCAAATATCCAAATCATGTGCTGGGAAGCTGGGTGCTTCAGGAACAGATTTCAAGCACCACTGTGGTCTTGGATTTAAGAATTCAGTAACTAGAAGGGGAAACCCTCGCATCTTTTTGTTTCCAGAAGCAGTACTCTGCAAGATAAGGGCATTCACTAAATATTCCTATTCACAACTGCCATTGTAAGTCCTCATGATGAAGCAAACAATTTTGAAAACAATTTGATTAGTAAAATAATTGTTACAGAATCAAAAGAAATGATTTTTATAGCAACTTTCTAAAGTTTCCAATGCAATTTAATGCCTTTGTGACTCAATATTAGGAGCTGCAAATAATGACTTAACCTAGGAAGTACTCAATTACTTTTTTTGACTACTGAACCAACCAAACCCACTCCCCTTTCACATTCTCAAAGTTATCCAGCCAAAAACCCAATGCTTACCGGCTTTAAGTGAATGACAGAACTATTTGACATCACCGTGTGGTCCCCTTCCATCATATCCAGCTCGCTCTTATCATCCGAGGCATCTGGAAGACTGTTAACACTACTGCTTTGGCTACTGGCACTGATAGACATACTAGGAATGGACTGATTACTTCCGACACTGTTCACTGTTCCTGTCCTGCCAACACCATGATCTTGTTCCTAGCAGGAAGGAATTATTAAAAAAAATAAAATTAAATAAAATTAAAAAAAAAAAAAAAATCAAGAAAATCCAAATCCCTTACAGCTCTATCAGTCGCCATTACTAGATTATATGTTCATTCCATTCCTTTATACAGGCATCTACCTGCCATGTCATGGCAGTTCCCACCCTCCAGGCATTGTCATGAAGCATTTCTCTTGCGGGATGCTGAGGAGAGAAAGAATCACCCTTGTCAAGACTAACTGGCTGATGTCAGATTCTTTTCAACTGCAAGCCTGTTAACAAGACGAACTCCATCACGACTCAGCCCCAGCGTGTCACCAGAAGCCGTTCTGACACCTGCATCATCTCAGTAAGTGTTCATCGGGGGACCCTGCATGTCACATAGTTCCCTTCTGTAGATGACAGAACTGGACTCTGTAATTTAGTCTCCACGTGGTGACTGCAGCACGCCACCCAAAGAAAGACAAAAAATGAATTTCTGTGCATGTTTTTTTTAAAGCAGGTACAAATTTCTCTGTCTTAAGGGTCAGAAGAACATTCTCTAGGTATACACAAAAGATTACCGAATCCTTGTGTACACAGCCAAAACAAGGGAAAATTTGCACAACTGGAAGTTAGCTGTTTGCGCGTGGGCAAACAGCACAGCATCTTGCCAGTACTGGGCATCTTCTGCTTGTCCTTGTGTGTGCCCTGAGGTAGGCTTCACTCCAAGCACAGACAGGAAGGCAGAATTTATAGCCAGGTGTGTAAACAGCCTCCATTCGTTTCAGCAATATCTGAGTTATGGTTATTTACATGACATCATCTTCCCTCGGTGCAGCGATGACATTCAAATTTTTCTCTCACCTCTTCCTCCTCTTGTGTTTCAACTGCAGGGCCATTATGCGCCTCCTGGAAGAGGAGCTTCTTCATTTTACGGTACTGCAGGTTGTCCAGTTCTCTCACTGCATCCTTTGTTCTCTGAATCAAGTCTATTAACACTGTTTCAGGCCGCTCCCGAAGAACAAACATGTGCTGCAGAACACACAAATAGGTGAGTGACCTCCCAGTGCTTAAAGGGTACAACCACTACGAGCTCCAATTGGGTTTGTTAGTTCTCTTTGCTGCACAGGAGGAGAATACCCTCACAACTAAATGGCACTACATTTAGACTTCATGGTCCAGACAGATTTCAGAATGACTGTTTTCTGATGGGAGACAACCACCAAAAAGAAAAAGCAATGTGAAAAAAACAAACACTAAGCAAACAAAATAGGTACAACACACACTGTGAAAACAAGCTCTGTTTAAAATTAGACTTCTTCAGGTGTTGGTGTATTTCAAGACATTACCTCCAATTACATTATCCTCTGAGGAGGATGAGCAGCAAATAATGTAAAAACACTTAAAGCCTAAGATGGTTAATATCTTTAACCACATGGTCAATAACGTATTAGCTAGCTTTCAGTATAAAACCCCATTCCTTCTTTAGTAAAGCTAGATAATCAAATATTCAGCACGTAGCTGTGAGTCATAAAATAGGCTGCGAATCCACATGCATTTCACTGCAAAGGTAGCTACATTTTGCCAACAAGTAAAACAGTTCTCCTCTATGTATGTCAGATGCAGCTTTTTCAGCCTCCAGATGAAATGTGCTGTGCAAGCACGCGTCATTATTAACACCACCACTAGTTTCCTTTTGTTCCTTTGGAGGACTGTATCGCCATTTCCAACGTGTCACATTTCCTACCTGTCCCTCTAAAGTGGCATGCAGCTGTTTCAGGCTATAGATGTGGAAGGAATACAATCACAAACGTTTAATTTCCATCAATGTTCACTTTAATTGCAGTGCGCTGCTCAAAATAAAACCAATCTGCAGAACTCTGAAATGGCAGGACTGTACTCCCACACCAAACCTTTCCTGGGTAATTGCACTTTTCTTTCATAATTCACCATTTTTAAAGAGGCAAAAGTTCTCAGAACCATTTAAGTAAAAAACATGCAAAAAGGTGACGATAAAACCTTCAAAAATAGCATCCATTTTCAGGCGATGCAAAATTTTGGAAATGTGGCTGTTCAACAGAAACATGGCTGGGGTCAAAAAACCCAAACTAATGCCATGAGCACTGTGAGGAGAACAAGTTAGCAAAATTCAGGATGCCACCCGATGCCACTTGAGGAAATCCATCAAAGCCACACTTAGAAGAAAGCAGCTGAAACACCAAAGTTCTGTGTGAGCTGCATTCACTTAGGGAACACCTCAGCTTTTTGCAACTATCCATCACATGGACTGTTTCTAGGCAAGAGCAAGGAAAATGAAGTATCTGCAACATACAGGAGGAAAAATGAAGGGAAAAAAAGGCGAAGAAATAAAGCAGAAGAAAATCTGCAGATGTCAAAGGAAAGTATGGGGAAGAAAACCTTTCTTACGCCTTCTTGCCCCAGGGATAACCATCAGAAGAGCAGATTTCTACGTGTAAAGCACACAGGTGATAGGAGAGGATAAAAAGCCTTGAGAGGTATATATAGCATAGAATAAAGAGGGGAGTAAAGAAAGGTATTTGTTAACTTATGTATGGCAGCTCTGTCAGGATTAATTATAATCACTGGAAGGATAGACTGAGCTTAAGAAACTGACACCCCTGACAAGCTGATGGTCATCCAGTGCCACTCAGAGTGTTCTTTTATGCTGAGAACAGGGCTGGCATGGAGAATCACCTGGGGAACTGCACCAGATGCTGCAAAGGGACAGGAAAGCTGCAACACCCCTCAGCTCAAAGGGAGCGGGGATAGCTGGCAAAGCATTGGTAAATGGAACCTACTACTGCAGGTGGGACAGAAGAATGTCACCTTGCTAGTATCACGTGGAAAACAAAGGACAAGCAAGCCCACCTTGAGAAGCTCCTCTGATGTAGGCCTGTCTTGAGGAATCTTCTGGAGGCAAGAATCTACGAAGTTTCGGAAATAGTCAGACCTGTGGAAAGGGGAAAACATCCACCTGAGTGAGCTGCCCAGCACTAAGACATTCACGTTTGGGTGCTGCTAGGAGGGGTGGGGAGGAATCACACAGACCCACAGCTCCATACAACACCCTCTGATATCCCTGATGGTGCCCACAGCTACCAGCGGGACACTCCTGGAACCTCAGCTGCCACAGAATGCTTTGGCTTAAGAATGTAAAAACATGGGACAACTCCAGAGCTGCGGAAGTGCTGCACACAAACAGACAACCACTTATTTCCGCGTGAGCAGCACCCCTGTCAAATTCCATCCTGCACCAACTCTTCAAGGCCTATCACAGCCACAGATAGATTTTCTTTCTTTTCCCCTCCCACCCAATTCCCCATCATGGGCTTCTGCAACCTCCATTTTTCAGTAAATTAAATTCCTGCTTTTTTTTTGTCTGAAAAAAAATGCATAAAATGAGCTGAATGTTTTGTCAGGCACCAGGGTGTGAAATAGCCTCACCGGAAAGTCTCTGAAGTAGAAAAAGAATTCTAAAAAATATGGCACAATGTATTATGTTAGAGGCATGGGACCACAGCTCAGAAAAACATAATTAGGAAGTTTTTAACCCTTCACATAAGTTTACTGTGTTTGCTGATTCAAAACTGAGGCACAAAATGTTGCTACTGTGATTCATTCTTCTGAAGTTTGTGCAGCAGACATCTGCCACATACAAGCAGTGTCTTCATCTTACAGAGCAAAACTTCAACAAAACGAGATTTAGGAACTGACAGTGTGGTTTGTGATTTAAAAAAAAAAAAAAAGCAAAAACAAAACACAGAAAACCACATTTTTGGCCAGCCTCTGAGCGGCAGAAGTTTACTGGCCCATGAGCTGAATTTATTACAGGATCCTACGTTCTTCCAGCAGCTCATCCTGTTTCTACTGCATTCTACAGTCTAAAATGCATGTTTAGTAATGGGTCAATTTCATATGTAGGGTATACAGTGAAGCTAATCAGAACCTTCCGGCTCACATCTTCCCCATAGGAATCCAGCCATTTCAGGAACTCAGCATGACAAAGCACTCTATTTACAGCACTTCCCTACAACATTCCTCCCTCAGTAACACTCACCATTCATTAGACTGTAGTGTAGGGGATTCATTCTGCGCTATGTGATATAAGGCACTCATTGCGTTCATGTTAAACAAAGGAGGCTTCCTTTCCGCTGCACAAAAAAGAAAATGACTTTTATGTAGGGAGACAGCCGCGCGTTTTTTGCTCCTTTACATTTCTTAGTTTACATCCCTTTAACAAGAAAACCACACGGCAGAATCACCCAGCCCAACCCTGCAATCAGACAGAGATGTTGGCATGTGTCCTGTGCCACTGGTCTCTGCTGCAGAAGATGAAAGCGCTTTGAAGATCAGATGCCTTGTCCTCTCAAGTTTCTAAATTACGTGATTTATCATAGTTGAGTTCTCTGACTCATTTTAATGTTCTAAAATAGGAGTAAGTTAACAGCGAGATCCATACGCAGCGTTCAGCCATTAACATTCTTGGTTTGGTGTCACCCACTCCGTTTTATTATTATTATTGCTATTATCTAAAAACCAAAATGCTACAGCTGCTAAAAAGGCTAATGAATTTTTTATTCTAGCGGGACATCACAGTAGAAGTGATGAAGAAAATCTGGTTGCAACAGCCATCAGATCACACTGAACTGACTAAGCACCGGGCAGGAAGTCAGTAGCAGGCTAACTCTTATACTATTTTGAGAGTTGCATTCTCTTTGGCTTTTCTCTCTTTCAAGCTTGTGTTACTCTTATAGACTGACACAGCATGAAAGCTTAATGAGGAAGGAGATGATCTCACTGTAACAACAAAATTGAAGCTTCATCAGAATGTTTATAGGGTAGACCTATAAAGCTCAGCCTCACTATAAACATTCCAGAGAAGCTGCTCAGGCCATGAGGACATTCCTACACCAGTGAAAATGCAACAGAAAACTTTCCTTCCTGGAAAAAAAAAAGAAAAAAAAAGGGGAGGGAGGGGAAGATATTTTTTATTATTATTATTCTGCTTTTTGAGCCAAATAGTAGCAGTAACCTATGTACCAGAGATCCTGGCTAACTCATCGCTGTCAGAGAACAGACCAGGCCCTACAGATTCCTGACAAATAGTAAACTGAAGAGTTAGGGCTGAGATGTGGCAGCTGCCCTTCCCCAGGCTGTTAGATAACCACTTGCCTCTACTCAGGATCAAACTCATTATCCATTTAACTACTTTAACTGACTGTTCTCCCTATCTTTTTTCCTCTTAAAATGAGCACAAATCTTTAAGAAACAGTGAAACTGAGCCTTCAGTGAGGGCTATTTCTAAAACTAAGCAATAGCTTGAGAAAATTATTAGATGTCTCATTTTCCTGCCTCCTTTCCACGCTTATTTCAAAGCAGCACAACTGAGACACCCACACCAATGCAGCCTGTAACACTCTATCACCCTGACCTAGCCTCACCTCCACCAAGCCAGGAGCCATGCACAGAGCCCAACGCTTCATACTGCAAGAATGCAGCGTGCAGTACGGCACCCGGGGGTGTGGTGGCCATGAGCTCAGTGCATTCCTAGAGCACTGCATCCAGCCAAATCTCCTCGGTCCACTAGGAGCAGCATTCTGTCATGACAGTCACACCCCTTGAACTTGCTTTATATTGGCAACAACAACAACAACAACAAAATCTCTGCTCTGAAGAAAGAATCTATTTCATGTCTTGGAAGAAAATGAAGTTGACAGTTGGGAATGTCAGACAGCATTTTTAGCTAAACCGTGCAGTTCGCATGGATTAGTGTGCTCCTGAGAGCTCCTGCTGCCCAGCCAGGCTGCTCCTCCGTTGAGGTCTTTGGAGTATGAGCAATGCAATGTGACAGGGCTGTGAGGACAGCCCCTGGGAGCAGAGCAGGAGTCAGCCCCACATCCCAGCAGCTCCCAGCTAAGTGCTCCCAGGGAGCAGATCCTACAGGCTAAGAAGCACTGTGTGCTGTGCTTCACTCAGTGTATTTTTGTTCCGAGATAATATCCCGCATTAAATTTAAATAGAATGCCATACTAACACAGTCCTTTTACATCGGTGTTCCACTTTAAGTAAAAGGCATTTTCTAGCCAAATCTATTCGCAAGTGACAAAATGCATTGTATATAACTTTGAAACTGTTCACTTAACCCAAATTTCCTATTATTGCAGGTCTCATTAACACCTCCTAAAATTTCATGGAAATAACATCAATTTACACCACTAACTGTTTTCACATTGATACGTTCAGTGGTCCATTTCTAAACCTGTTCAGCAAGCAGACTGTTTTTCAGTTCAAAAGTGATCAGCCTTTCCCACAGAACATGAACACCTTCATGATACAGTTCAGCTATTTTCTTTGTCTAACTCTTTTTCCTTGGGTAATGGAAACACTGCTCCAATTCATATCAAATTGGAGACTTGGTCTTGAATTCTCTAAAGCGTATTTGGTTCTCTTCTCCAAAATTCAAGCCCCAAATTCCCCCCAGTTCCAGACAAGGAAGCAAGCATAAGTCCTCTGCACTGTAATTCAACTAAGTTCAAGGTTAATAATTATTAACCTTATTAATAATAATTAAATAACTACATTTTATAGTTCGTTTTTTTTTTCCCCCCCCAAAGAAAATAACTTACCTAACTCAATACATGTAATTCCAAGAGACCAAACATCTACTTTGCCGTCATACTGCCCTTCATCCATGGCTAAAATCACTTCTGGGGCCATCCTAAAATAGGAAATCAGTACTCATAAAATTCTGTGCAATAGAGCACATTATCATCAGCAGCATTTCAATGAAACAGAATGTTTCACTGATTTCAACCACCAACACCAAGTCATTCCCCAAGATATCAGGCATGAACATGGCACACTGGAAAAAAGGACCAGTTGGTATGTGGATGGAGCTTAGAATGCCACTCAGCTGGGCACCCACGCTTGTGCAAGCCTCTAGGGAGGCTGCATGGTGTGTTTTGCCCAGCTCTCCATTTACGAGCATCACCACCATCTTGCCCTCCCACATTTCCAACAGTTTAGCTGGCTGGCCAACTCTGGTGAAATAATTATAGCATGCAGTTGTGTAAACACCACAGATTTGGTGTAAGAGATCAAAGCATACAAGGGATCTGCAAAGGGTTTTGTTCAATGAACCTGGCCTTTCCTATGAAAGAAAAAACACTTCAGTTATTCCAACAGCCAGATGCGGTAAGAACACAGGAATTGTTAAAGCCACTGGGGGAATGATTAAAATACATTACAGATGATTAAATCCCACCCCCACCACTTAAAGTCGGGGTAAGGAGAACAACAAAGTATTTTTCTTACTTTTTGTGCACTACAAGTACAAGGAATCACAACTTCTCAAAGTCAGAACCTAATTACCATATAATCTCTTTTGCAGAGTACATTCTATCACTGCCACAGTTAGGGGATCACAAAGCTAGCTCCAAAAAAGTCCAAATATACTAAGTACCCAATAAATGATCCTTTCACTTCACAGCTCCAGAACTGCTTACAACACTCGGCTTACCAATATGGCGTCCCCACAAATGAGTTGGCAGGAGATGCTATGGAAGCAGATCCAAAGTCAGCAAGTTTCACCTGTCCTGGCTCTGTCAGCAGGATGTTTCCTGCCTTGATATCTCTGGTTAGAAAAAATACAAATGTCAGTATTATTCCTCTCCAAAACAGAAAATCTTCTACAGGAGAGATCACAAAACACAACAAGAATTCACATGTTTAATCTGAAAAACACCCACAGTTCTTCCAAAGAGAAAACCTTTAATCTTTGGGCTAATAGCTTAACATCACTCTGGATCTTTGAACCTAGCTTGTCTCAAAAATCAACTTAAAATTTCAGCTACATCTAATGGCACACCTAGATAAGCTTCATGCACAATCACTACAAAAAGAAAATCTCTGCTTACAAATACTAACTTTGGGATGAACAGAATACAGCACTGAGGTAAATTATCCACAAGTCTATGAGACAGCAAAAGCATAACCACTTACCTATGGATCATATTGTGAGAATGCAAGTATGCTAATCCCTGGAGAGCACCATGGGTAATTGCTGCTATTTCCACTTCTTGCAATGGCTTTTTATGAACTTCAGGAAAGAATTTATTTGAAATTCAATATTAAAGAAAACAATGTAGTTTGCTGCATGCAAGTGAGTACCGTTAATAATGAAAAGGCAGACAAAATACTAAAACTTAATTTTACTGGGTTCAGATAGAGAAACAAACGTTCAGTTTAAAAGTAGTTCCCAGCATAAAATAAATTCTATAATCAGATGTATCTAAAACAGCAGCTATATTCCAACAAGAGACTGTCTTGCAACTGCCACATTCCTGTCTGCTCTGTGGCTACTCTCCCAAATATCAATTTGGAATTCAGCATTCAGTTTTCCATCAATTAAAGTTCCAGGACTTGGGATCTAGCTTACGGCAATTCACACACGAATAACTAAACTGGAGCAACACAAGTGACTCCCAGACAGCTCAGCTTTTGGTCCTGAACTGCTGCTGGCAAGGCAAGGAGATGAACAACCTACTGGACACCCACATTTCTCCAAAACTTCACTTCAAGAAGCTTGATAGAAAAGTGACCATTTAACAAAAGATCTGATTTTCAATCAAACAAGCATGTGAGACGTACCTTCTAGTAAGTCTGATGCTGATCCTAAACAATATTCCATAACAAGCTGTATGGAAAGAAATCAAAATAGTTGTTAGAAAATCTCTAATAGGGATGGAAATTATTACTGGTGCATACAATGCAGCCTGCAGTGCCAGTCTGCCCTGTGTCCAGCAAGGAGGAAGAGGAGGAGGTACAGGACTTCAATCTCAACCTGACATCTTAAGAAAACAGAATGCCCTTTAACACACTCCATGTGTTCAGATAAACAGCTTTCACATAAAAAAAAAAAAAGGAGGAAGAAAAATATTCAAGAGTATATTGTATCCACTAGAAGCACCAAATTACTGTTCCTGAAAAACAAACCTATAATAAACAATAATGGAATGGCATTTAGAGTGACCAGCAAAAATCCTAGCAGATTGTATGCTAAACTTAGCTGGAAATCAACAGTGCTCAGCTATAACAATGCGAGTATTACTTATAACATAAGCCCATCCGAGCACTGACCCCTTGCACAAGGGCAGCTCTAGCTGGAATTAGCACAGCCTTCTTGTGTAAGACACCAAGCACCAACACTTCTAAGGAAGGCGAGAGCATTTTCATAGCCAGTTATGTATTGTATTACATATCTTATTTTACATTCACATACCCAATGTGAATGTTAAATTGCACTTAAGCTCATCAGAGTATTAAGGGGCTACTTAGGGATTTACTTACAATTTTGTTCCTGTCAGATCTGAAGCAAAAAAAGAAAGAAGCTAAAACTTTGTCCTACCAATTTATTGAAGGTGATACGGGAACACTACTTACAATTTCAATTATTACTTCAACTATTTGATTTATTTAGCATATAATGCCAAAAAGACTTTGTCAATGAAAGGTGCTAAACCACACTGAGTTTGACAAGGTGCTTCCAGTGCATAACCAAATGCAGCTATTCCTACACACACAGTTGATGCAGTCTCATACAAACTAAATTTAGTTTGGGGGTTTGGATTTTTGTTTGTTTAAATCAAATGTCTGAGAT
>JAOWBP010004513.1:7200819-7230869 GCA_028571105.1 Tragopan temminckii | reverse complement strand
AGTTGATGCAGTCTCATACAAACTAAATTTAGTTTGGGGGTTTGGATTTTTGTTTGTTTAAATCAAATGTCTGAGATTGGTCAGGAGATGAAACCAGCTTGTTGGTTTTGTCATTTAAACATATGCCACTCCCAAAACAAAGCATCAGAAATAAACAGTACACAACAGAAGAATTCAGTTAAATAGTAGAAATACTAACAATTCAAAACATACCTTGTTTACAATTACTAGCAGGGATTCTATTCCATTAAAATACAACTGAACACTTACTTCTGGAGCACATTAAGTCCACCTGCAAAGTACTGAGCTGTCAACATTCAGTGGCATACCAAGTGCTTTGTTTAGTCACCTGTAAGTACCTAATAAAGGTGCCAGGCTCACCTCCTGGACAGTACAATTAGATCTTCACTTTTCTTTAAAGTAAGAAAAGTGGTAAAGATTTTTTATGTCCTCCAGTTCCTCTTTATTTTTGATACTCAATCCATTGAACTAGACACTTTAGAGTAACAGCACAATCACCTTACCCTGCAAGTTAAAGGAAAAACTTCCCTAAATCATGTTTTTTAAAAACTATGTTTAATTTTGTTGAGCATCTGTAATGTCTTTGCCTGTACTTATCTGGGTCTGTGCAACGGAAGTGTTCAGGTCCCTCCTGGGAGTCAGCTGGAGATAGCTTAAAGCACCCTTAACCAAGGCCAGAGAAGCACAGAGTGCAGCAATGCTTACCCATGCCGTATGCTCCCGCAAATAGCAGCCTTTGTATTCTATACTGTTAGGGTGTTTTATTCTTTGGAGGAACTTGACTTCCTTAATAATATCCTGCCATTTCTGTAGGAAAAAGGAACAGAAAGACTTCATGAATCTGTTGGCTGATTTTTTTTAGTGAAGCTAATATGTCATTTATTTATTTTAAAAGGCAGAAATCAACATTAAGTTCCAAGTCGAAAAAATTTCCATCACACTGTGATGTTCACCATGTCATTCCTCAACACACCTATAAAACAAGCTTATTGATTAATCCTTTTGAGAAGAATCTCTCATCAGTGTGATGTTTTATATCCGTAGGTACACATACGATACACTGGAAAACACTTGAGATCTGAGGAAGTACTCAAAAAGAAGCAGTTCTCCTAAGGGATACCATTTCTGCTGTCCAATGAAACACAGACCTCAATCTGAAAGTAATGTGAATGAGTGCCCTTAAGCAGTGCCAACCATCTCTACCGTAAGTCTCACAGACATTAAGACCTATCCCTACTGGTAACTACATCATGCTAGAAGATTTGGCAGCTATAAATCAATGCTCTTGATAACACTTCTCTATTACTAGTTACAGGGAACAACTTAATATGAGGCACCTACTAGGCAAGGGAATCCAGATTTATGATAAGAGGAATGCTGACAGTGCAATTGTAAAACACAAAAGAGGCCAAAAGGTCATTTTCTAATGTGTGCCTAAACACTTTCACTGCTCCCCTGGAGAAAATCAGCAAGTCCTTCAGCTCACTGCACATCCATCCAACCTCAGGCAAGAAAGGCAACAGCTGGGAAGTGCAATGGCAGAACTAGAACTACTGGAAAAGATGCTCGGTAACACATGCAGTAGCTGAAACCATTCAAGTATGGAGATGTCAACATGATGGTGTTGACACTGAAAATGTTTTCAAGAAAGAGTATCAGTTCTGAAGTTAATCAGAGGCAGAGCTACCAAACACAGAAGGTTCCACCCCTGAGAAGCTCGTAGGCTCATCAGTTGTGTGGGTGGGAGTCGATGATGGATGGAGGGTCCATGCATGCAATGGCTTTGGAAAATGTACACATTCCAAGTCTTTCTCAATAAAAAGGAGGCACAAATGAAAGCAGGAGTACGGCAGCCATATTTGAGGCAACACACTGGCTCAGCAACTCTCAGCACCAGAAGTGTCACGAGAACAGTGTCTGTGTAGCTGTACTGCTATAACCTTTCTCACTGACACAGTACAAGAATGATGCTGTTGCCTCTGACGTACTGAGCAATGGAAGCCAAATCAAGAAAGCACCTCTCTAGGCTTCTCCTATACTGGGATGAAAGGCAATATATTAGTAAAGACCTACTCATGATCTCCTGAGTAAAAAAAAGCTCTGACATCGCACTATGAGTTTAAATAAATTAATGAGTTTAAAATAAGTTTAAAACTTATTTTTAAAATAGCATATGTTCTTATTTTAAAGAGCGATTTACCCCACCAATCATAAAATCTTATTATGAAAAGAAAGTAATTATAAATGACATCAGAATGCCCTTAGATCCCTTTACATAGGTGACATCACAACTGTAGCAAACTTCCAAAGAAAACAAAGTAAGTAAATGTAAAGCATTTTAATCCTTGTCTTGTTACTTTCTTCAAAATAAAGAAACATATGCACCGAAGACAAACAGAAGTTATTTCTGAAGCATGCACAGTTTGTTTCATTCATGTGAACAGAGTATTTATAGCTCACAGTAATTAAAACAGCAGGACAAGTAGTAAGTACAAATTATTCTTTCATCAGTACACAGTTAAACAAGTCACTGCAGTGACAAAATAGAAGCACGCACAGCAAATTTAACTATGAAGTTAGAATCGCTGGAGAGACATTGCCACCTTTACCTCCTACACACACACAGGAACAGAAAGGAAGCGATGCTTCAGTGCCTGGCAGTGCAGATGATCAATACACAAAAGGCAGTTTTTGTTGTGAGTGAAACTCATCAGAGTGAGGCTGCCTCTAAGACTGGGATGTAGAGAATGGAGGGAGGAAACCACGGATGCCTCGAACAATATGTTTACAGTAAATACATCTGCTGAAAAAATCGTGCCATGATTTGATAGATGTCATTACCAGAAATAATACCAAATCAGCTGTTCATGGCCTGTCGAGCTTTTCAAGAATCTGTATTGGCACTTTGACGTTTCAAGTATAAAATCAATTCTCTCTGCTAAGCATCTTAGGAGAAAAGACACATCTGGGGTGGCCAAGAAAACACTGAACATTGAAACCTCAAAGGCCTACTTTTCCAGATCACTCTGCAAAGACAACTTTAATCCCCAGCCCTGACAGTTTTCCCTAATTGTGCTGCTGCTCATTCACTGCTTTTGTTTTAGCTGCTGCTTTCAGGGAAGGATGCACTCAGTCACACTACTTGGTGTAAGGCAAGATTCTTCCTGATTCTTTCGCTACTGCATCCACCGCTATATTCCCAGTAAGCCTTTGTCCAATAAGCAAAATGGTTCCTTTGAAAGGAATTGAGAACTGAATGTTTAAGGGCTAATAAATAAATAAATAAATAAATGCTTGAATACGTACATGCTATTTTCTATTTTTAATATATATATTGGGCCTTTTTAAAAATTATTATTTCTTCTCATTTATGTGGCCCCATAAATTGCACTTTGCATCTGAAGAATCCTGCTGATCTTTTCCAGGTGAAGATAAGACAGATAAACACTGAGAACAACAAACAAATCTGTTCACACTGTATCCTCATTCACCTTCAGTTACAGGAGAGATCTCTCTCATCACAGCCCAGGCTAATTGCAGCCATCCCACAGAATAAACATTTGCAGCAGTCAAGACTTAATATGTGTATTAAGATATTCTCCATACCTCATTGGACTGCTTCCCACTGTATGACATCTTCTTGATGGCCACCACCTCATTGGTGCGCACATCACGTGCCTGCAACGTGAAAACGTGATGCATCAGTTCCTTCAGGTCACCACTTCCCATCAGGTGCAAAGCAAACACACTCACACACAAGGGCTGAACTCTGGAAGAAACGCTGAGAAACCTTTCTCCATTGGTTAGCTGCTGCAGAAAGTGAGAACTGAAGCATCTTCCGAGGGGTGTGACTGCTGTACCTATCTGAAATCTGAGATAAGGTGCTCGGCGTCCCAGGAGCTGAATACCATCATCCCTAAACTACAAATCACAGCTTACAACAGCAGCTCTGATTCAAACAGAATGGATTTTCTCTAAATCAACATCTCTCCTATCCTTGGTATGCTCCAGACAAAACAGAAGCAAGGCCCAGCCCCCCTGCTCCATCCCAAACGTGAGCAGAGATGTCACAGGACGTGCAGCAGATCCCTGCTCCAGCACCAGCTGCTTTCTTCTCAGTGCTCCCCCAAATCAGCTATCGTGTCTTAAGGGAAGAGAGATCATATAGGGATGGCAGCATGCGGCCATCCAACCCCAGGTGCTAGCTCAGACTTTCATTTGCTCAACCCAATCATGTTGTTGTTTACATTGCAAAATAAGCCTGCATGGTTTTTCACACTTCAAAGGCAGACGTCCTGATTTCAGGCAGTAACATTTCAAGATAAGACAAGTTTTGTTTAAATTGGCACGCAGCAGTGGCCCGTGCACCTTACAGTGAGCCTGCACCCAGCAGGGATGAGGGCCAAACAAGGCCCCACCTGCCTCTGCTAAGGATAGCACTGGCACAGGGGCGGGGGGGGTCTCTCAGAGCAGCGCAGTTAATTGGGATATGAAGCCAAATGATTCAAATCAAAATAATGTGCATGCCTGCAGTCACTGATGACTGATGGAAAAGCTGATTTTTTAATGTATTTGTACTATCAGAGCTTATCAGAACAGGGATTAATGAAATGTCAGCACTCTGCCTTTTGTAAAAGTGGTTTTCAGTCCTATTTTAATTCTGCCATTCATTAAAGAGATTCCCAGAGTTCCCTGCCAGTCCTTCCTTCTACCAGATACAAGCTGGAACCATCACTTCTCTACTTTCCCTTCTGTTTAAGAGGACACTCCCTGCTGTCTCACTGATATTACAATACCTTTAAGTGTTCATTTTTGTTGGCTTTGGTGCTTTTTCTTAAGCAGGGATCTGGGTTGGTTTTTTTGTTTGTTTGTTTGAGACATACATATATGTACATATATATACCTCCTAGGTCTTTGCTTCTAATAAGAAGCAATCTCTGAAACATGCAAGTCAGTGAGGAGCTGCAATAAAGCAAGGAGCAAAATACTACAGTAGAGCAGAAGGAGCAGTGCTAACAAAAGGGAGTGGGTTATTCTTCAGCTCCATCTGCAGCATTTCAGTGCAGTAGGTTTCCTGTGTCAAAGGAAAGCTATTATTACATTGCAGAACATGGAGCAGGGTAAGGATAATACAAAATGATTCAGAGGTGCCAGACTTGCAGTTTCTAAGAAACTAAACCATGAGGTAAACCAGCAACATTCATATCAACTGTAACGAGGGGTGAGAAACTTTTAGGCCATTACAGGACACCTCATGACAGAAACCAGGAAGAAAGAAGAGTGGATTGGATGCCTTGGGTAACTGCACCACCTTTGGTCAGATGCTTTTAAGCTGCTATTAAATATAATCCAATATCACATTGATCAGAGAATGTTTAGTAGTGTACATTAGCAGAATGAAAATCTTGCTAAGATTTGTTTTCTCTTTAACTTTACAGAAGAGCAAAGGACCCAAAACATACACTTTCCTACACCAGTTCTTGATGCATGTATCACCTTAACTAAATTTCTCCCCTCCTGCTGCCCACTAAGTCACCTAGTCCAGCCATCAACATCGTATTTTGGCTTTCTGCTTGAGATACTGAATGTCAGAATATGAAACAGTTTCAGGTTCAATATCTTAGAAAGTTCTCAGATCGACGATATATACATATACACACAGTACAAAAAACACAGGTCAAACCTTTACTTTGTGCCATAATGAACTGTTAGCCTAAAATGGTGGTTAAAAAAGAGAAAGATGGGTCTGCATATTAATGACCTCTTCCTTCCTGCCTTCTTGCAGTAATGGGCAATCACGTCCACCCCAACCACTGCCACAGAGTGCTGCAGATGCCACGATGGCAGCATGCTGCTGATGTTTGGGAATGCCATCAGCTTGCAGGTTATCTCCAGCTGAGTGCTGGTTGCACACGTGTGGCTCACACATTCCTTTGTAACATACGGTATTCCTGACAAACTTCAGAAATACTTATAGGAAGACAGATTTTCTGTTCTCTCTTCTTATGTCCACGCTTCAAGCCATGTGAGCAAGGGTAGGAAGCATGGCCACAGGTGAGTGCTGCTTCATCAGAAAGCACCTCCTCCTCCAGATCTGTTCCCAGACAGCAGCAGCTCATAGTTTTAAGCAAGGAACAAAATTAAGAAGCTTTTCCTAATTAGTTCATCTGTGCTGCATTAAATTTGCGCTGGAAGGTTCCCAACATGGTCTGCTGCAATTATTAACAATGAATAGGCATCTCATAAAATCCTGACACAAATGGCTTTCTGAAGGAAAATTGGCAGGTTTGGCCACACCTCCTATAATTACAAATGTGAAAAGGTTTTTTTTGAGGAAAATGGTTTTTTAATGAAGGTCTTACAGTACGCACTTTGGTTAACACAGAGCAACCTGCAGACAAAGCTGCCCTGCAGTATCTGAGCTACACAAGCAGCCTGGGAGAAGCTGCTGTCCACACACTCCTGTCAATAAGTTTTATAAAGCTGAAGAATGGGATTGTTGCCTGCAGTAGGGAAGGATGTGTCAGGCCAAATGATAACAAAAGCCCCAGCATTCAGGTGCCAAACACAAAGAATGGCTGTAAGGCAGCTTGTGGGGTACACACGAAGGGAGAGAGAGCTCCTCTCAAGGGAGAAGAGATGATAAGGAGACAATCAGACCAACAGAACTGCGTTGTCAATCAGAATCGATGCAGCCAAAATACATGTTTTATCCTGCAGAAAAATCCCGACTTGCAGTGTAACAGTGCACCTGAAAGCACTGGGCAAGGGCCACATCTCCAGCTCTTCCTTTCAGCTTGTATGTAAACACCTCACAGACACTGTCAGTCTGCAAACAACCTGAAACTGCACAGACATACAGGAAAACACCTCTGCTCCAAACATCACACAAACACTCACAGTAGTCACAGCTAAAATCCACAAGGCACGAGGCTACTTACAAAATAAACTGCTCCAAAGCTTCCATGGCCAATCTCTCGGAGATCTGTGAAGAGCTTTTCTGGATCTTCTTTGAAGAAGAGCTCTGCAATTTCGGGGTCCTTCAGGCTGCCCGCTCTGCTGGTTGATGGCATCCTGCTGGGCAGTGAGCCGACCGACTATCTGGGTATAAAGTGCTGCCTCAACCCTTGGTTCATCTGTATGAATGGAGCCTCTTCAGCATGGATTACTGCAAGAAAAAGATTGCAATCCTTCACTGATTATCCTCTGCTCAAAGACCCACAAACAAAGCAGCAGAAGAGCAGCTTTCACTTCTCCCTAAGCATGCAGGCCCATTACACGAAGCAGTGCAACCCATCCACTGGGATGGCAAAGTCCCACTGAGACAGCAGTCGAGCATTTCAACAGAGCACAATTCCAAACCACAGCACAGAATGAGACGCATTTCTTCCCCCAGCATCTGCTCCGTCACCTGCAGAGAGGTCAGCAGTGTGGCTCTGCCCCACGCTGATACCAGCTTGTCACCAGTGAGCCCCATTACTCCGAGTGCCTCTCCCTGAACAGCCACACACGCCACATCTCCAACCACTGAATGGACTCTCCAAAGCAGAGCAGAGCCGCATGCTCACACAGCATTAGGAATGCACGGAACCTTCTCTGTTTACACTGTGCATTTGCTTTCATTTACTGAAGATGTGCCTTGGAATCTATCCGTAATACAAGTGTACTTTCAGGTTGTGTCAAAATCCTCCCATTTCTTAACATCAGGTGAAGCCACGCAGACAACACAAGCAGAACACGTAGGGGTTTGTCCTATGGGAAGAAGATGAGTATTGGGATGTCCTCTTAGTTCCCAACAAATTGTGTCCAACTAAAACAGTTCCCTGTCACCAGCAAACAGCTCACCATGCTGCTCAGTGCCTTCATAAAACCCTCATCTGGTCAAGACTTGCACTTTTTCGATTGACATTTTATATCTCAAGTTTATCTTCTAGGTTTTACATCTTTATAATGGGAAAAAAAAAAGACAATAAATCTGTCTGTCAGAAGGTCAGTCCCCATCCATTTTCCCACCTTTTCTGGACATTACAAACTCCACCTTTCTCCAAGCCCAAGCCCATCAACCAATCATTGCACGTGGCAGTTCCAACAAGGATGAAAACAGCCACGTTCCCGATGCTGGTGCTCCAAGCACCATTCTTCTCCAGACAGCTGCAACATGTGGACCTTCCATAGCCTGCCTGCTCCTTGCTAGTTCCAGTAACTGCTGCAAGGAGAGCACAAGAGACAGCTGAGACATACCTTGGTATGGTCGTGAAGCCTGCGGGATTCCCCCATTTTCCTGCTGAAGACATGCATGGGAGAGAGAAAGCAGAGCAGGAAGCTGAAATCCAGCATCTCATCCAAGCAGTCAGGACGCAAGGAGATTTCTAGCATAACCCAAAGCACTCTTTCATGACAGCCCAACCCCAGGGGCTAAGGAAAAAGCAATGTGAAATCCCAGAGGTGAAGCAAGCACAAGATCCAAGCACGGATCACACAGCTCTGGCAGACTGCGCTTGTGAGTGAGCACACACACACAGTGTCAGTGCAGACTGTGCAGAGTCACCCGAGCAGCACACAGAGCACATCTGAGTGCCAGCAGAGCGGGGCTGGGGCACAGCACTGGGGCTGCCCTGCCCACACCTTCCTTACATCACCCAGTAACGAACACGGCATGGGAAGGGAAAGAATTAGCTCCAAGTGAACCCCTACCTGGAGCCTGCTACATTTATGAAGACTAGAAGAAAAGTTTTTTTTGTTATTTTTCTTTCTTTCTTTCAAATAAACCAACAATATTCCACTTGATTCCAGCTCTAACAAGCACATAACACTGAAAGACAACTGTTTCACATTTACAGCCCCGAAAGAAACAATAGACAAAAAGCATCAGTCAGAAAAGGGAGAGAATGGAGCGGGGGGAAGGGAGCTGATAACCAGAGCACACTCAGTATTATTGAAGGAATGCTTCTTGGACCGACGGTAATGATGTCATGTTCCATCTTTTAAGAAGCATCAGATTCTCACAAAAAGGACATTGTTGTTCAAAAGCAACTGCTGCAATCCCAGCATGCCCTTTTGCCTACATCTGTTAGTCGGAGGGGCTAGGCTTGGATAAACCTGCTAATATGGCCCCAAGTCACACGGCCCCGCAGCAGCGCGTGCAGGGATGTGGGCAGGGGACATGTGGCACAGCTGGGACTGCTCCTGCCCCACTGCTGGGCTCCTCCTGGCCTGGATGGAGAAGACGTCCTCAAAATGCCACCTCCAGGCAGCACCTCTCAGTGCAGAGCATGAGAATAAAAGCAGGCAGTATTACAAACTTCAGCAGGATAGTAGCAGCTGTGCCCATCTTCTGCAATGACACCGGTGTGTTCTGGGGAAATGGAGCTAGAAGCGGTGTGCACTGTGATTAGCACATTGCTCTGAATGTACTGACAATACAGATGAGTCTTAAGGAAAAAAAAAAAAACCCAAACCTGCAACTAAAGTGCACCAAAAATTCAATTACAGACCAGCAAGCAGCTGGTTTTCTAAATTACGGTCAAGCTGCAGTGACATGTTTTACATTCTTCCAGCCAGGCAGTCTCTCTGCTGCAGGTTTTGGATCCTGTTCGGTCCCACTGTGCTTCACATCATTAACAAACACGGCTCAGGGCTGGTGGGCTCGTGGGGCCGCGGATGGGGACGTGATGGTGCAATGCCCTGTGATGAGGCCATCACACTTTTTAGCTGCTCAACTCGGCTAAATCAAATTCCACTGGTTTTCCCCATTACCACTTGTACTAAACAAAAATACTGCATTGCATACCATACAACACGACAGTTGGTGCTTAGATCAAGTCTACAATCCAATGGGGTGCTGCAGGAGCTGAAAAAGACTCAAAATAAACCACGGAATGACCAAAGCACGAGACCAGACCAACTCAATCCCTGCAAACTAATGTACTGAGTGACTGTCATTACTAGTGTAAATGGCACTGATGACAGGCCGAAATGTTTTTATCAAATTACTTTCATCTGAACAAGTGTCAATTAGCAGAAACTGCACGCACGCATCCACAGAGCTCTATGAATAGCGAAGACGTTCCCTGTAATTATGGCAGCATTCAATGTGCACGGGCACACCTCGAACCACTGCCACGGGGAAGCTGGGAGGTGAGGAAGGGGTAGGACCTGTTCTCTCGGAGCTCCCTGCCCGTGTCATCCCATGCCCAGCCCTGTGACTAAGATCCCCCAGGATCCCACAGAGGAGCACGAGCATAGCCCAGGTGCCACGGCTTGGTCTGTAAGCAAGCCTTATGCTTTGGAGACTTCTCTCCCCAAGGTGCAGGGAAGAGAATGCATTTGGATTGCCCTGCAGATGAGCAGCAAGCTACTCACTGAGATCTCCACTCATCCGCTGTGTTCTTTCTCAGCCTCACACCCAAATCCAAGCAATGAGAATGATGAGAAGCAGAGCCCACTGTACCATGCGAAGCACGAGCACACCAAAGCCTTTGTAGTTCCTTGGTTCAGAAGTTTGTAGAAACCAACACGTGACAATTAGCACAGAGGCTCGTAGATTATTAGCATTAAAAAGCAGCGCGTGCCGTCCATACAAATGAAGTCTCAGAGAGTCAACATATTCAACATCTCTCAGCTTCTGGAAGTGGGGATATTAGAACAGAGCTAAATATCCATCTCAGGAGCACAAAATGGAAGCCTTGCACAGATGTACGCACCGTGAAGCTGCCCACCACCCTGCCTATCCTTGCATTTCACTGGCTACAAGAAGGCAAGCCACAGGGACTCATGCAATAGCTCACAAGGCCAACAGGAATGCTGCCCTCCATTACAGAATTGTGAACAAACTATTATTTGCTGTTTGAAATGTAAATCTTGCTTCACATTGTAGTCATCTGCCAAATGATACGCCTAATGCAGTAAAAACTTAGAAAAATTTATCTTCAGTATCAAATGTAGGTACACCAGATGTACATCACACTTAAGGTCCATGCAGGAGCCCACGGCTCCATCATCTTCAGGGCTGTGTTCTCTAACAGAGAAGACAACACAGTGAATATCCAACACAGACAAACACCAGACCTGCAAATTCCTCTTACCCAACTCAGAGCTGGGGGATGGGGAGAGCAAATGACAACCACAAAACACAAACCACCATCACCACCGTTTGGGAACTGTTATTTTGATATACATATATATACACTTCAAGCATAGAATGCAGTGCAAAGTGTTGCTAAATTTCAGAGTAATTTCCTCTGCCTGCACCCTTTTCCCTTGCTCTTGCATCAAATAGATGGGAACAAGTGTCATCATGCAACCGTCGAAAGAGGGAAAAGGGATTTTCTCCCACTTACACACAGGTCAGGCTCAGGGAGTGTATGAGGCCCTGATTAAATTATCCTCTCAACACACCATTAAAATTTTCCTGAACTGCTTCCAGCTGACACCAAAAATTTCCACCACCATCAGAAATATGGTGAGCCAGAACTACTGAAAGAACTGACTGAAAGATTTTTTCTTCTGCTTACAATTACGCCCAAAGCAAGAGTTAGATGATAAGGTTGCCTAACGCTGACTTAAAGATTTCTGTTCATTTTCAGTCTAGCAGTGAAGGCTTGACCTACAAGCCCAGTACTTTGTATTTTTTAAAGTCACAGACAAATCACACCTCTTTTTCTTTTAGTAGATGCAGAATAGAACCCCGTAAGATTAAAAAAGACAACGTGATGAACATATCCAGTGACTGAGAGAAAAAAATAACCCTTCACACTGCTGTGGGTATTCCTTAAAACATCTCTCAGCATAGGCTCTGGTCCACCTGGTATCCAAAGCATCACGTTCTTGGTGACTCTCACGGTGGGAAGTCCATCACATCTCCCAGCCCACAGAACAGGCTGTGATTTTGGTCACTGGATCCATGTGAAACCACACAGCACAGACTGCTTGCGCACTTGGGTAAGCCTCTCCCACCAAGCTAACTACATACTCCTAGTTCTGCAATCCGGAGATCTTCCTAGAGTGGTAATTAGAAGGAAAAAAAATCATCCCAGAAATGAAACAAGAAAAACCTGGAGATGCAGTAAGTAGCATTTTGTTCCTCCTGTGCCCTGTAAGAGGGGCAAGAGGCACTGAGAGCATCTTCCTCAGTGTCCCATTCTGCCCCTTAGCAGCGAGCTCCAGCTCAGACACACTGTGCTAAGTCACAAACTTGCCTTTCTCATCATCATCTTAAAATTGCTCTTTTTGGTACACTTGCTCTCCACACCACGTGTCATTAAGGAAAACGGAGGTGCAGATGAATGGCATTCTTCCAAAGACAGTTAGGAAAATATTTAATATGCTGAAAAAAAAAGGAAGGGGGAAAGATGAGAGTGTCAGTCTCTGTGCCACAAACCCCTCCTGCTGCCAAAGGCTGAGGCAGGAGAGGTCCCACAGCCGTACCAACACTTCCATCATTTGCAGTACAACAGTACAGAGCGCTCTGTGAAGCCCTGCAGCCCCACGGGCACCCATGCAACAAAAGCATTGCTGATGGAGAAGGAGCAGAGTTCCTCCTCTGCAGCAGAAGTTTGCAGCAAAGAACCGTCACGAAATGCTGTTCCCTTTGTATCTTTCACATTCTCTTCCATATGTACTTGCAGAAGGAAGAGGTTACAGAGATGAGAAGAATTTGTACCTGGATACTGTGCTGAGTTCTGATGGCTTTTTGTTCAGACAGGCTTTTCTTCCCCAACGTGATAAGCGTTTCTTCCTCCGACAAAGCAATCCTGGCATTCCAGTAAGATTCCTTTCTTGACTTGAAAAAAGATTTTTGAGGAACAGTTGTCTCCTGGAAAAACTCTTTGTAGATTTGTTTCTTTCCTTCTCTGCTTCACCACCTGTATTTTTTTCCTTGTGTTATACTTCCTCACAGAATGGCCTCAGGAAGACACTTTTATCTTAGAATACTGCTCGCATTTCTCTTATCCGTGCTCTTGTACACTGTGCGGCTTACTTTGATTTCCTCTCAAGATTCTGACACTAAAATGTCCATCACAGCTCCCTGAATCACTTACCCAGCACACTCACTGAGCTGTGCTGCCTGCATGTTTACTTTCCAGGAACGTCAGCAGCAAGAGGGTCAGGCAGAGAAGTTCCCCATAGCTCAGGATCTGTGCTTCTGGGTTGGGTGTAAGTGTTCACTGGGATGATCTGCACCAACAGTAAAGCCAATGGTGGTCATGGAAGCACCAGTTATCCTGTGCTCTCCATTCTGTTTTCTGCTCTGTATTTCTGACTGTTTCTAAGTAGTAGTAAAGATAACCAACTAGGCAAGCCTGGTCCTGTGCTAAAGACAGACACTCTGTAGACATATACCTATAGGTACACATATTCACAACAGTTACAAACACGACTACATCTAACACTTCCAATAATCTGAAAATATTACTTCTGTTAACTGCTAATTTTTGCAACATCACTCACCTGAGAAACACCAAATCCACCACAAATCTTATCACTTAAATAACACGACTGATGCAACTGAAAGAGGTCTAATGCCAAAAAGCAGCCTGTTGTTTTTTTTTTTCTCTTTATTAAAACGAAACACCCCGTTGGATCAGAAGTTGAACCCGCAGAACAGCCCGTGTTCATTTCTCATGAATGTTCAGGAAGCGCCAACCATACCGACATCCCCAGCACTACCATCTCCAAATGCCTTCGCTTGTGATAGTTCTGGTATATTTATTATGAAGGTCAGCTCTAAATTTAGTAGTTCCTTAGGCTAGCAAAGCTATGAGGAAGACAACTGGAAAAAATGAAATCTTCTGCCCGCCTTCTTTAGCAATTCATTAGGTTCAGAGTGGCCGCCAACTATTTTCCTGCACTCCATGGAGCATCACCGCCCTAACGCTGCTGACAGCTCTGTGCCTCTCTGGTCTGCAGCGCCTGCAGTCCCAGTGCAGGGCATGCACGGTGGTCAGGAGAAAGGCAGCTGATGGGAGCCCACTGAGTCCAGGGGCCAAATCCTGGGAAATTCCAGCCGCCCATAACAGCTCAGATGTCCCAGTGGGTCCAGAATTTAAAGAAAACGTTTCTTGACTGCTAAGCAATTCTGCCCTGGAATGAGAAACATAGCGAATGGAAGCAAATCAGCTGTTTTGGGCTCACGGCAGATGACCTAAGACTCAGAAACAAGCTACTAAAGCCCACAGTATAGGTAATTACCCTCGAGAAAAGAAGTAATTAAAAAGCAGCAGTATCACACCGTTTCAGAAAGGAGGCCTGCATTAGGAAGGCATTCAGATCAATAGGAAAACGAAAACACATAAATTGTGCAAGCATGGGGTTGGCAGTACCAAAAATGACACAGAATCCTTAAAAAAGGATGTGAATGAGAAGCAAAACAGGAGATGAAAGATCAAAATTAATGAGCGGTCAACACCACCCCTACTCCTAAACTAAACCTAACTCACATGAGATGAGCCTTGGGCAGACAGCTCAATGGAAATAAGTGCACAGTTACATGAAGATAACGTCAAATTAAAAGCAAAAATAAAGAGAGAGAATCAATTTGAAAAATAATTTCGCAAGAAGCATTAAGGAAATCTCTGCCAGTCTGCTCCTGGCTATTGTTCTCCATTCACATTCACCAGCAGCAAAAGGAAAGCACAGTACAAGGCTCAGAAGTAAGAAGTCATAAATGTCTGAGAAGACAAACTAAACTGCAAGAGAAAAGGTGCAAGAGTTGAAAGCGATACATAAGCAAGCCATGGGAAGTGCTCAGACTTCAAAAACAAGGGAATAGCCCATAAAACGTAAGAGCCAAATATATGTATAACAGAGCGAAGGGATGAACCATTCTAAGAGCAAAACCAACCTGCAGAAATTACTCCAGAGCTACCACATCCAAGAGGCACAAACATTGCCTTTAGACTGCACATTTCCAGGAGGAAGAACATCCCCAGCTGGGCCAGGTGAGGCTCTGGGAATGCCCCTGGCACCTCTGACAGAGAGGTGACCCACAGCCAAGACCAGGCACAGCACATCCACAGTGCTGTCCTTCAGGGCCAACCAAACATCAGTTCATCCAAGCACACTTTGTTATGAAAAGGGCCCATTTTGTTTAACACAGGACATGTGTGTAAGGGATATACATACACGTATGTAAGCTTCTTATTTCGGTTTGTAACTCAAAGCAGGTCCAAAAAAGCAAAGCATATTTCAGCACCAGAATCATTTGAAGCCTTCTGCTGCAGCACGATTTGTTCTGCTGGGTTCTCTGCTCCCAGAAGTGGAGTACCTTCACTGAGCCATGATTTCATCCCACGAGCACCTCCTTTCCTGCTGGAATTCCCCACAGGGAAGGCGATTGGTCCTGTTTTACTCCAGCTCAAGCTAAGTATTTATTCTTCCTGTCCTCACATGACTGAGCAGAAAAACTTTTTAAATAGCACACAGCAAGAGGATTAGTCCAAGCACACACACAAAAAACCTCAAAATAAAACAACAGCAAAGAACATCTTTCTCACTATTTTACCTAGCTGAGGAAATGCTGCTCCTTTGAGTTCTACAAGGCCTACGCTGCTTCCCTCTGTGCCTTCTACTTACAACAAAAAGAGGTTTTTAGTGTGCGTTAAGATAAAAAGCGCACTCTTAATTTTGAGTGTGCTTATTTCAACTAATCCCCACAACAACTCAGGCAGCAGTGGTTCAGGAGCTGGATATGCCTCAGTTGGACAGTTAAGCTCACAGCACTGAAGGTCCTGCTAAGTCCTGTACCTGCTGTTTTAAACAGCTATATGATAGAATCCAGGCATCAAATGATGGCCAGCTCCCTAAGGGCTTCTTAAAGCCACCACTCTGACCATCAGGCTGCTCCAGAACCCCATCCTGTTTGGATTAGGAGCCAATTTAAGAACTGATTAAGACTGATTTACAGTTTGTATTTATCATTTGTCAGTTCACACTTTACTCTTTTTGCTGCACTGCCTACAAAAGTTTAAACAGTTCCCTTCCCTTTTTCATCCTGAGGGACAAGCACAAGCACAGAGCTGTGCTGTGCCTCAGTCAGTGCTACAACCACCATGTTATCAACGGATATACCCACGTTGTTCATATCCTCTCCTTCCTAACAAACCACAGCTTCGTGCAGGATCTCTGCTGTTACTGCACAGCCATGCACTTCGTATGGTCCCATCCATGCCCCCATTACTGCAAATCCTCCGGCTCATTCCGTCCTTCGGAGCAAGCCTGCCAGCTTTGTCCTGGCCAGGACAGTCCCCCCTTGTAACCTCTCCATCCCCAGGCCTGAGAAATGCTGGCAGTGCACCCGGAGGCTGGGTGGGAACGCAGAGACCTCCCTCCCCTGGCACAGAGGGAGGTATGTGCTCTGTTTACCCAGAGATTTCGGGCATGTCTGCTGAAATTCCATAAAACTGAAAGATTTATTGTAGAAGCTCTGACGTCACTTTCACACAGGATCAGGCATTCTGGCAGCAAAGCAGGAGATTGAAGCTGAAGTTTGTAGCGGCCTGCTTCCCCAATCCAGGCAATCGCAGGTCTGTGTGCTAAATTACAGCTGTTCTGATTGCTGACATCTTATCTCCTATGTACTTATAGACCCATTACCATGGTAACCAAATTCCTCAGAACATACAACGTGATTTTTGTATCTAGTGTATTAGAACAAAATTATTAAGGTTACAAAGGCAAGCACTCCAAAATTAGAAAGTGTCAAAACTCATCCTGCCAGCTCCCTGCCAACCCATCGCTGCTCACTGCCTCCCTTCTCTCTGCTGCACACCTCCATCAGCCCCAACCTCTCCCTTTTTTGGTTTCACAAACTTACATAAAACCAGTTAACCTGTTAGAATCGGCCTATATCACTGTGATCTCTATATATCACTAGGAGGACGATGCACGGGTGGACTGCTCGAGTGCTAGGGGCTCCTTCAATACCACCACCTACAGGTACCGTAAAACTGAAACATGGAATTGCTTTCAGCAGAATGTACCCAGTGAACATACCAGAGTTATCTTCACTGGTTTACTAAAACATCCAGCACGCTGTGGACTTAGGTACCCTGCTGCTTAGCTGCCTCTCTATAGGTAGACAGGTTTGGTCATTGCGCACACAGGAGGTAAATGAGTACATCTTTTCCCCAGATAGTCCTGAATATAAGCATGGAGGAGGTAGGTGAACATCTGCACCTGAAGGAAATACGTGGAACAACACAGAAACAATGTGCACAAAGCAGGTTCTAGTGCCCAAGGTCCATTCCGTGTGGGTTGACTCTGACTGGAAGCATCTTCAAGAACGTTTCTCCTATACACCAATTCCACTGCTCCCAAGCAAGAAATACTGCACTTTCTTCTAGACTGAAGTACTCAAGTTGCTTGAATGTACCTAGTAAGCACTGAAGTATTTTAAGATTGCAAAGGTAATTTCAGCTACAGTAAAAACACATCCATCCTAAATTTGACAGAAAGCTGTAATCAGGAATTGGTCTATTCCAGTAGCACAGATCCAATAGCACATTTTATATTTCACAGGTTCTTTGTGTGCTCACACACAAGGCTGCTTAATCCAGCTGTTCTCACTGATCATTCACAAAAGCAAATGAATGAAAAAAAATATACCAGCGACCATCTCCACCTCTACTCTTCAGCTGAGGGGAACAATAATTTGATTGCTTCAGTCGATGGACGAGACTATTTCCTGTGCCTTTAAAGAAGAGGTTAAATGAGATATGGTGGAGCCTGCTCTCCCTTAGGCTTTCTGAAAGCAAGGTTGTTGTCCTACCTGATTCAAGGACCTTGGCCTTGGCTTTTGCATGAGGAGGGAGCTACCAGCAAGTGACTTTTCTGACAACGACCTTTGAGAGATGCAGTAAAGCAATGGCATTGCAAAGAAAAAGCCAATTAAAATAATCTTATACTCCTCCGTAAGCACTCACCGCAGGCAGGGATTGAGCTGGAAGCCTGCACTTTGCTGGCTGGCAGCGGCAGCTCTCATGAAGAGCCTTAGATCCAAAGGCAATCAGTGACTTCAGCAAAGCCAGACCATGCTACCCAGAGACACAAGCATGGCACTGCACACAGAGGCTGAAGATAATAGAAGTGCTGCTGCCCAGAGCTGCAACCACGTTGTTCAGCTTGAGTGGGATTAAGATGCATGGTCTGAAGGGTTTCCTTGGGGTTGTCTGCAAATACACACCATAGTGGTCTGGTTCTGTTGAGATACAGAAGCAGTAGAGCGGCAGAGAGCAAGGACAGACCTGGAACAGCCCCACATGAGCAATGGGACAGATCTTGCTGAGGGATGTTGGGCATTTTCAAAAAACCACCATCTGCTGTGGTTTGGTTTTGTTGGGTTTTGGTTTTGTTGTTTTTCCTTTGTATTCATTACCTGCTTTTGTTCTGTTGGTTAAAAGTAAAATAAAGTCATATCTCTGAAATAAAGACAATACGTTCTGAAGCTGATTCATTATCAGCCTATGGTATCAAAACACTGTCAACACAGCTTGAAGAAAGCTGATCACAACTATTACTCCCAGTCTGCAGAATGAGGAAAACAGCTTTGCATGACTAACATCAACCATGTCGATGCAACACAGACCACACCTATGGAATCTCCACTCACAGGTTCAGGGGCATTCACTGAGTCTTACAGTGGGTCTGGAAAAATGTACTCCTTCTCCTTTTTTTCCCAGTACTTTCTCCTAGGAAGCTATTATTTAACTGGCAAAACGTCAGACCTGGACTTTCACTGAAGATATTTGTCAAGCACTTTAGTAGACTTGCAATACAGATCTTAGCTTACAGACAAGATGTAAAGTATATGAACAAGAGGTGACCTAAGAACACAGAAGCTCACAGCAAGAACAGAAAGGTCTGATGTTGTCCCTTATGCCAACTGTCCAATGATCAGGGCCTGGGTTTTTGTTCTGGAGTTTTTCACTTTCTCTTTTTTTTCCAATTTTCACCCGGTGCCCAGCTTGTTACATTAAGGAATGGTACCATTTACCTGATTTTGTGCTACAGCAGAACTAGAATGGCCAGCAGCTTCTGACTTGAGACCAGCAGTCTGCACACAGCCAGAGAACACGGTGTCTGAAGGCTATCTTTGCAGCAGAAGCAGCACTGAGGTAGACGTTATCAAATTCCTTTCCTACCTCTTTGTGTCGCAGGAGACAAGCATCTTCATCACAAACAAGAACAACCGAAGCCAAAAACCCTCACATCTTTCTGACAGTTTCATCCAAGCAGTCAGCTCTAAATGGGCACAGAGAAAATGTTCCTTGCCCCTAGAGGCTGCCTGCGAAGGGCACCAGTAGGGTGTAACAGCAGAATAGTGCACACAGTTCCTGCACTATTGCAGTCTGCACTGCACCTACTCTAGGGATAAATAACATTCCAATCTCCACAACCTCCCAGGCTGTCAATCTGACACCTTTTGTGAATACTAAATTCACACTTACAAAGAACTTTCTTCTTTGTGGGTTCTAAAACATCTCACGTGCCATTTCCTACTGGTACCTGAACGAGTGGCATAATTTCATACCTGGCATTTTGAAGCCTCTTTTTCAGCAGTTTGGAATAATGGATTATGCCTTTTGTTTGTCAGTAGGGACAGACAAATAAGAAAGAAAACCACAGTTAAGTTTCAAGCAACATTTCCTTTATGAAAAGGAAGATCCATTTGCTGACTGCTTCTGTTGGCTAATAAACAAAGGGAAAGTCAGGTGTCCATTCTACAAATTCTAAGGATCCTGTATTTTGAGGAGGAAAAGTAGGACAACCCCCTGATACCCAAGAACCGACACAGAAAGCCAGGGCTGCTCCCTCATCACGCATGCAGGTCAGCCCCGCAGCCCAGCTGGACAGGGAGTTACTGAGCACTCAACATGCCATGCCAGAGAACAGCATTTCCTTTTTGGATGAAGCTATAAAGAGCACCCAAGCACCAGTCAGGTTTCTTGAAGGCAACAGGGCAAGGAGTACCAGCTCCGGCAGTGCTGCTGCCCACAAGCTTACCGCATCTGGACATCTTGGAGACCACCAACCTGCCCTCTAAGGACCCATGTTCAGAGCTCCTGGCCTCCAATTACCTAAAATCACCCATCTGCAGATTATTGTGCAAAATCACTGTGACTGAGGGAATACCCAGAGCTCTAGCCTGATGAACAGCAAACCTGTCAGTATCTACCTTGGCCACACCGCTGAGTGCAGCCAACCAACCACACAGAAGGCAGCTCTTACTCTGAATTCCACAGGCCAGAACAGAACCAGCATGGTTCTGTCAGCCCTGTCCTTGGGTTTGGATGCTCTCCTGGCCCTGCAGTCCTGGAGGAAAGCTGTCAGTGCCACCAACATTTATATGAACACCCAGTGCAGGGGCTGCTCGGTGCACAACCAGTGCACAAGTCGCTACGCAGGGCTTATGTGGATGTCTGCAAAACAGTGGAAACACAGAAAGGTTATGCTAAAAGAAAGCAGATCCCCCAGGCAAGGGGGACCAAGATATTTATAAACTAGAAATACATTTGCATCTGGCACATAACGTGCATCACATCCTTTACTACCTACAGCACACACGGCAGGAAGAGAAGAAATCACGAAGAGAAAAGAAATAAGTGTGCTTCTCTCACACCCTTTTATTCTGTTAAACTAATTCCTGCTGTAAGAAGTCAGCTTGAGAGCTCCTTTCAAAGAAAACGGGGGAGGGAGGGGAGGAAGAATCAGATCTGCTTGTTTTTTGCATTTGAAATTCTGGTCTCGTCCCCTGGTTTTGTGTTCCTGGAGGATGCCGAAGCGCAGACCTCGCAGAATGATGACATCACACATACAAAAAAAGCAAAGCCCCCACGGGAGCAAGGAGCTCTCAGGCAGATGAGATGCAAACTTCAACTCCCGACTGGTAGCACTCAGATAACTCAAACTCAGCATGCCCATGGCTAAGAGAATTTTCCCTTGGAAACGCGGCCCAGGAGAGCAGTTCCAAACAGGAGAGGGTGACGATCCCAATGCTTGCCAGGCCAGGAGGATTAAAGTTAAGAGGTTACTGTTGGCCTACACAGACACCTTGAGCACCACCTCGTTTAATGCTTGTTTTATTCTTGTTTAAAAGTTACGTAGCCAAGTGGCTTCTACTACAATGGAACAAAGCAAAGCACAGCACATCTAAGTCATTGCAAATTTGGAACCAGCTACTGAAAGGCTTTACAAAATTATTTTTCCCTGTGAAATAAATGTTCAACAGAACACCTTCCATGCAGAGCAAGTACAGCACACTGCACCAGAGACAGAGGAATTTCGAGATGTGCATGCATGCAGAAAGTCACATCTGCAGATGGAAGCCCACGTTTCCTGCAGTGAGAGTCACTCGTACCTTGTCTCTATCTATTAAAGCTTGGGAGAGCCCATGTTAGAAGCACACGAACCAGCTGCCCACGTCACAGGCAGATTTATCCTTCAAGTAACACTTGAACTCAGCAGATCGACACTGCCAGTGAGCTCAGAAATAACAGACTTCAGTGAGAAATATCTTAGAAGAGAAAATCTTGGAAGAAAACCTCCAGGAAGCTTCCTGGAGATTCAAGACACCTAACTGGATGCTGCACCACCATTTTCCTTGCTCCTAACTATTTATTACTTCATTTTAAACAAAACACACATGAAAAAACAGCAAGGCAAAAAGAAACAGGAAAATTACAGAAGGGGAAGGTATGTTAAACACCTGGTGATCCCAAAGCTTCATGATAGCCACTGAACAGCGCGATGGTTACAAATCATTCCAAAGCTCTTTGCTTTGACTTTTTGGTAATTAAATACAAAATTAATGAGATTGCCATCACCACCTTATGCACAAGCTAATCAGCGTTAGAGCCTGCTCAATTCAGACAGAATATTAATAGTTTCTCAAAACAGCCGAACAAACATGGCCTTCCTATTAACTTAGGGACAATACTGCAATGGTGGCACCAACTAACCAGGCATTGGACTGAGATCTTGTCCAGAACAAGCTTTTTTAAGGACACCATCACACCAGAGCATTCACAGCCCCCTACACCCCCCAAGTCCTACTATTACTGTTCATCTTCTACCTTGAGACATCCTGGCAAAATGGGACAAAACGCAATCACAAATTTCTGTCAAGCAGCTGAAATTTTCTGTAGGGTTTGACAGTAAAATGGGAAGGCACTGGAATACTACTTCAATGTCTTGCCCCAGTAATTAAAAAGAAAGAGAGACAAACAGCTGCCATGAAGGAAGCACCAAAAGGAGGTGGCAGCTCTGTTCGTGGAAGGGACTTTACTCAGACAACTCAAGTTCAAGACCTGTTGTATCACACGGACCCAACAAAGCGTGCTGCATCCTGCTGGGTTACCCTCGGAAACTCGTCAGGACAGACTGACAATGACCATCACTGTAATTCTGTTTGTGTATTTGCAGAACATACTTTAGTGGTGAGGCCTTATGTGTCACGTACTTAGAAATGCTAATCACAGGCATGAAATCACAAAGAGAAAACCCCTAAATCAGCAGGTGCTCCGTGCCTCCAAACCAGAAAATGAGCAGACAAGCAGAATCATAACTCACACGACACGTTCCTTCCACTCGGGCTGCTCCACATCATCTTTGTTTCTCCAGCACCCACGTAAACTGATAGGTAGATTTTGCAATCACAGAATCGTTCAGGTTGGAGAAGACCTCTCAGATCCTCAAGTCCAACCCCAACCCACTCCCACCACGCCTGCTGACCGTGTCCCTAAATGCCACATCTCCATGTGTCCTGAACACCTCCAATGCTTGCTCAGCACAGCATGCTGACAGCTACAGGGCTCACAGCTCCTCCTCCTTCCCAGTGCATCAGGTGGGAACGCTTTCCGCTCCTTAAAGCAAACATCAGTATGTGCATTACACAACAACCAGACCCTTAAGAAGATTTGACATTCAGCTGTGGTAGGGATTGCACTAACAGGATGTAGGGATGCGCTCTGCCTCTGCAGATCTCCACAAGGATGTCCAGTTTTGCAGCTACATCCACGCACAGTACTTTCACTCAGGTGCTGCCTCTGCCATGGCAGTGCTGGGCATTCACTCCTTCCTCCACCTGCACTTCTGTACCTCACCTTAAGAATGTGAAAAATAAATAGGCATTCATCACCTGTTTCAAATTCTTTGAGATTTAGGGATGAAATTAAGAACTGGGAATTACTATTATCAAGCTGTCAGCTCAGAGGAAAGTATAAAAGCATCACATATTTAAGACAATCTTTCCGTATTACAGGTTACTTTAATTTCTATTTGTGTATTAATATTTCATTTCTCATGATATTAATATTAATATCTATTTCTATTTCAACATAACAATATTGGTAATACCGACAAAACGCACTGTGATTATAACATTTATAGTCACTACAGCTATCAGTTTTCAATAGCAGGGAGTGCAGAGGGAGGGCTCAGAGCTGTGCCCTGCTGCTGGGCTGCCTGCACTGCCCACAGTCCCTGCAACAGGGGAAAATGCAACACCCAAAATACTTGGGCACACCAATTCACACGTTATTTTAGGAGAATGGGGCTATCTGAGAAGAAACACCTGCCTGTATTTGGAAAAATTTAAGGGCTTTACCAAAATATTTCTAAAAATCCATGGATGCGTGTACCAAAACCCGAACGTCAGTTCCTTTCTAATCAACTACAAATAATTATTTAAATGTTCTTTACGTCCTTCTAATTGCAACCCAGCGAGCACAAACCATGTTCTTTGTAAATAAACTATTTTCATGTTAGTCCAGTATCCCAAGTGCTCTGCTTATTATTGTCAAATCGGGAACAAATCCTCTGTCCAATCTTGGCTTTGCAAACAAATTTAAAACATGTGTATTACAACGAAAACAAAAGTAGCAGTAAGGATGAGGTCTTGCTTTTTCCACAACTGATTTTATGCAGGATAAAAAGCAAACACAGTGAACTTTTCTTCAATCCAGGTCATTTTAGCATTCAGGACCCTGAGCTCCATCTTCCCAACTTGCAAGAAAGTGGAATTCTGAGGACTGGTGAGCCCGGCACTGCTCATAGGCCTTCAGCAAAGGAGCTGATCCAGCAGGAGCCTGGTCCACACCCCGGTTAGCAGCTTGCAGCAACATCTCCTCATACCAGGAGAAGGAAATATCTCCAGTGACCGCCATGCCCGCCAGCTGAGCTCAGACCCAGCATCCTCACAAACCTTTCCCACCTCCTGTCCGCCCCCTGGGTACCGGGCATGGCTTCTGGAACAGCGATGCTCTCAGCTTCACCTGCCCGTGTGTTGTGCTCACTGGAGGAAAAACAATCTCCTGTTCTCCACCAAGGAAAGGCGATCAGCATTCAGATGGGCTTGCCTGCATTCTTGCTGCAAAACGGGCAGGTCCCAGCAAGAATTAACACGAGGTTCTACCACACACCTCCAGCCAGAGACCAACCTAGTTTTAAATACTTCAAAGCGTGAGTTAGAGGGGGGTTTGTATGGAATGGGAAGAAGGAAAATGAAGCCAAACACTCAGGTAAGAGTTCAAGGTTTGCCTATGTGGCAATTAACCTATAAGGAAAAAGGAGCTTGGCGTTCTCAGTAAGGCACTGCCTCTGAAACACATCATTATTTCCTTCCCAATGCTGATATGCAGTTCTGGACGCCAGGGTGAGATTTTGTCAAGGCCTGGATTACCTTCTTCTTTGATTAAAATGGCAAACCTTCACAAAAACCTCAACCTCACAGCCCGCCTCTGCGCTAGGATACACTGAGCAGCTATACAGTGGGGTCTGTACCAGTCCAGCTGATGTCAGGGAAAATCCTCTCACTGCAATGCGTTCAGTCCTTCCGGGTGGTGGAACAAGATCACTACAGCACATGGTCCTCAAGGCAAGGCTCAGATCAACTGAGAGTAATGAAAAAGCCCAAGGAGACACGGAAGGGCCATGGGTTTGAAGACAGCAGACCCTGTGTGTATTTGAGATCTAAAAAAGTAGAGAGCTTACCTAGGGGTACAGGGTCAAATCATACAGAAATAGATTCCAAAGCCAGAGTTTAACTAGTTTGCTATCTAGGCCAAGAAACAGTTCTGGAACGCATTTAACACAGTTTAATTGCATCAAATCGTGCCTGGCCCAGAACTGATTTTAACAACTGTCAACTGCTTTTTGGAACAGGCAAAGCCAAAAAAAAAAAAAAAAAAGAGGATCACGGCATACAGTTTACTCCGTGAAGAACACGCAGACAACCCAAACATTCGCAGCACCGGGGAAAAGCAAGGCGTGCTCGAATCCCATGATCTGCCCTCAGATTGGGTTACAAGGAAGTGGGGACTGGGAGGAGCTGACAGCAGTGACAACCGCGGCACAGAGCTCCAGAAACATGTTGCACTGCCACTGGGACACAGCTTGAGAAATCCTAATAACTGATGGTTTCCCACGGAGAAAGTTCCTGCGCTACTTACTGCATGCTCGTGGCCTACTTGAGGAGCAGCATTAGCAAAAATAACCTCTCCTCTCATCTCCTTGGCTGGGGGAGGGAGGGAGCCAACAATTACAGGGGGGGACCGGGGTGAGAGCAACAATTGCATATCAAGAAGGAGGAGGGAAACGAAAATAACCAACATGTGCAATACCACATGTGATTTCTTCCAATAAATCCCACTGCAGCAGTTCCCTGGGAACAGGCTCATGGGTCTGCTGCTGCCTCTGAGCAGCGGTACGTCAGGGAAGAGGAAGGATTTCTGGATGCTTGGAAAACACGCTGAACACATGGATGGGGAACAAGCCAAAAGCTGTTACAACAAACGTTCCCCATCCTTTCAGCATGCTTGAATTCACATATTCCCCTTTCCCATGCTCCTGGGTCCCAAGGCTTTCCTCAGGTTAGAAATTGGCCCAGAGCAGAACGAAGTAAAGCCAAATCAGCAAGGAGAGGTGCTCGGCCGGGGGGCTCCGGCTGCTCCAACTGCTGGTGCAGGGTGCAGAAGGGAAGAAAATGGGATTTTAGCTTAGCTGAAGAGAAAGACTGAAAACAACTTTATTCACATTTTAAAAATTCAAGTACACTACGCATTGGCTTGTAAAGGTATAAGCAGGGATGGCTGAGATGAACATTAAATATCAAAATCTCCTTTTCAAATATGACTCGACATCCCGCACGCACAGCAAAAGCTTCGGAGCAAACCCACAGACACCCCATTCTGACAGAAGGCTGTCCCACCAACTCCACGAGTGGAAGAGAGAACGTTTTACACACAGAAAACATCAGCATGGCTGCAGGCAGGGCCGTAATGGGGGTCAGCAGAAGATCACAGCGCAGAGAACCGCAGAGCCTGCCAGCACCCCAGTGCTGTGCTGCTTTACTGCTTTCCTCGAGGTTTAAGTTTTCCCCCAAGCAAAACACTTCTGGTCTTCCCCTCTCAAAGGACAATATCTAATATGGAAATCTCACGCTGTCACCCCATCCTGACCTCTAGAGAAAATCAAAACTCTTTCTAGCCAAGCAATACAACAGGCAAAACTATCACCTGCTGTCCGCTCCTGTTAAGGAGCCATCATCTCATGTTCAGAGTCTGCTGGGCCATCCTCATCATGCCTCCAAGAGAAGGGAGACATCACCTCCATGCTACCAGGTAGATGCCCAACCAACTCAGCAAGCTGAGTAAAGCACGGAGACTTTTCTATTTAGAGAAAATGTATTGCTGCTTTGGCTGCTTCCCGCTGTGTTTACAGTGGCTACCTTGCCTTTTCTTCTGCCAAAGAAACCAGGAGGGTTTAGCAGGACGTTAAAAGCAAAATAAAAACGTCAAGAGTGACCAGCGTAATAATTTCTGACAAAGTATTATGAGTTCTCAATGGTTTCCCTTTGGTATTGAAAAAAAAAGCAAACAACAACAACAAAAAAAAGCCGTAATTCCAGTGATCACCAAATATTTGTTTTAAAAAATGCTTTGAGAAACCATGTTTGGAGCACCCACTGTGCTGCCTAATGCCTACTGCGTTTCAAAGGACCTTCAGAAAGTATTTCTTCCTCCATGTTTTGTACTGTAAATGAGCACTCAGATAAGGAGGAAGGAATACAGTGCTTAAAAGCCAACTGTGCTTTCAGCTGCTCTCCATCCTTTCCTCCTGTTTTGTGCACTCCTTTTCCCCTCAGACACTTTGCACTTCACCTCTAATTTCACGTTCCTACGTTTTAAGTTCTGCTTTCACTCTTTGTGCTGCAGCTCTGCACAGCTGAGCTCCCTCTGGAACTTCACATGAGGGGATTAGTGGTTTTCTGACCCTCCATCCAATGAATTTTTTCTAGCCTCTTCTCAATGCAGAAATCAATGTATGATGAGCATCTCCTCAGCCCATTAGAGAACAACGAGAACAAAGAATCCCCAAACCCAGCTGCCATGTATTCTGGGAAAAGTGCCACCAACAGCCATCTATCTCCAAGCATTTCTCCGGTCAAACCGTGGCTCCATGGCTGCACAAACCCACCTCAGTGCTGGGGTTCTCCAGCACTCACCCAGCAGCACACCAACCCGCTGCAGCTCACCAAACTGGCACAACGCCACTGGATGTTTCCTTGGGTCTGCTTTCTGCTGCTGAGGCTGAAGGGGCTCAGTGCAGGGTCAAAGAGAAGAGTCACTGCAGTGACACACGTGGGACAGCGGGTGGAGGATGGGCTGTGCAACAGATTGGTCCTCTGGGACCTCGGGAGCCCACTGCAGAGCCTGGAGATCTGTTCTGCACTGAGCAGAGCGTTTTGTGGAAGGCAGAGGTCATGTTCACAAGTTATAGTAGGCAGGACGGCCAGCCACCTCAGAAGGCATAAAGCCACCCCATGCTGCTACGAGGGCTAGCCAAGGGAGGACACCAAAGTCATCCACAACCGAGCCCTGCTGCCGGGCACAGGAGAACCGTGCAGTGCAGCTGTGCCTCTCGTCCAGAGCCGAAGCGAAGCTTTCCCCTCTGACCACGTTTGAGTGAGGAAACACAACAGAAAGCCCTCTGACCCCACGGCATGCTTGAACAGGACACAGCTGATGGCCACTGTAACACAGAGGGCAAGGGCCCGCATCACTGCTGGCAGCACCAACAGCCAGGGATCCTCAGGGCTCCTGGTGTGCACTTCCACACATTACGTGCGTTGTCAATGTGACCTTAATATGACCAGAAAACACTTGCATAATTACTGAGATCGTATCCTAGAGGAGTTCCTAGAGGATATTTATCACAGCTTCTTTACCACTTCCTGGTTCATGGAGACCCAGACCAACCCTGAACCTTCCATAGGACAAAATATTCTGTTAAATAAACCACACGAGGAATATTTTGCAAATATTCTGTAGCCTCTACAAAGCAAGAAGAGAGGCATAGCCTTGCAGAAGGGTGAGAGCAGCAGCACACCCAGTGTTCCTTTGCTAGACAAGAGAATTGGAAGGCGATGTATCTCAGGCACCTGATGGAACTGCACAGGTTGTGTCCAGGTGGAACCACACTGCTCTCAGCTACTCCAACATCTTTAAATCGACTCTCTGAACTCTTTGCCACGTCCATTGTTCTCTACAACACATCCTGGTTACAGGAAATCCACCAGTAGGATACATCTGAAGATGTAATTATTAGTGTGATATTTGCTTCTCTTCTGATTTCTTTCACCATGCGCACAAACCTGGGCTGCCTCACAGCACATCAAAAATATGTCACTGCAGTGACACGACCTGATGAATTACGTCGGATAAGGCAAAGATGGAAGCTGCACAAATGGAAACGTTATTTACATGAAAGCAAACGTTAAACATTCTCCAACCTCGTCTACAGCAGAATCTAATGGGAGGACATGATAGATAACTTTTTCCAATAGTCCAGCTTGAGGCCTAAGCCACCTTCTCTGCATACAATTTTAACTCTGGTTCTCTCCATGCAGCACCTAACATTAGCCCAGTTAAAGGCAAAATAACAATAATAGTAATAATAATAATCAAACTATCCAAAGATCTTTTACTTCAGATGTTTTTTTCAATGAGATTAAATGTAATTTAAGCCGTTCTACAAGAATCATTTTCTCTTTAGCAGCACATCCTTAACACAGGAGGAGAACAACACCCCTCAAGTTCAAGGGATACACTGAGGGTCAAGTTCATCAGTGCGTCTGAGTCAACAGACAAAGGGAAGAGGGTCCTACAAACAGCAAAGCACCAGCAGAGGTAGGCGGGTGCTGTGGGGAATCCAATGGGAAGGCCCAACCCGGGCTGATGATGAGGCTTGCCCTGAGGTGCCAGCAGCAAAAAAGGACACACTCCTACAGGAAGGGGCAACAGAAACAAATGGTGTGCCTGGAGCAGCCTGAAGAAACATGTATCTTAAAATCCTCCTTCCTGCAACAGAAGTTGTTATTTTGTAATCGCAGAACAGGAAAACAAACCTTCACCAGCGTCAAAATACAGCCCGGTTTTCCACGGTATTTTCAGCATCACTGTGTGCCACCACGACCGGTATTTCTCAGGAGATCTGAGCCGTACCATTCAACATTACACGTAACACCAGGGATGGTATTTTGGGAACGTTTCATCCGAAGCACTCCGAGCCGATAACCTTTATCCAAACACACAAAACAAGAGCCACGTCCCACGCTCCACAAATAGCCTTAACAGCAAGGAATCAATAGCAGCCAAACCTTCAGGTAACATCTCAGCAATCTGCCCTTGCCACGCGGGGCCCTCAAACCTCACCAGGCAGAGGTGAAGGACGCGATGCGTTCAACTGGTTATCACCACGGCCCCAGCCACACAGCCAGCCGAAATAACCGACACCGAGACGAGCCGAGGGGAGTCCCGCAGGCCGGCGCCGTTCTGTCATTTTTTTCCCCCGGCCCCGCGGCTGACAACAACCATTTTACCGCGGCTTTCCTCGCACCGCGCCCAGCACAATGGTTCTCCTGCACCGCTCCGTATCTCCGCCGTTCACAAAGGTGAACCCGAAGGGCCCGGCGATGCTCGCCTTCTCCCCACGCGGGGTGCGGAGGGGCAGAGCCTGGACGAGACGTTTTCATC
>JAOWBP010004513.1:7161071-7183199 GCA_028571105.1 Tragopan temminckii | reverse complement strand
GAGTATCAGTGTGGGAGACGTCACCAGTACTGCATGAGCACGTGCCACTGCTGTCAAACATTGCCATCCCTGTGTTATGGCCAATTAAAATACAACCTCACTGTTGATCTGTGAGTTGAGTGAGGTTTGAGTGTAGGGCCGAATGCCACTGAGTGTTTGTGCTCCCGATGTTCAGCACCTCTTGCACTGCTGTGATTTATTTGTACCAGTTCTGAGTTTAGTCTGCCAATGAGTAATCACTTTATCACGAGCCATTCGGAGTCAGTGAGAGTTTCCTGTTTCCTCATCTTTCTGTTGATTTCCTTTCTGTTGAAATACAACTTTCTCCATTGAAACAAGAATGTTGCTGTACTCTTCATCTTCCATCTAGTGGCCCAGAGGGAAGGGGAACCTCTGCAATATTCCCACAGGGACGTCGACATCTGGGTCTGGTGACTGAATTGTTGTGATAAAACACAAATTCATTAGTTGATGCTGCTGAAATGCACTGACTTTTCTGTACTCCTAATAGGAGGCTTTAAAATATCCAGCTGCAGGCTGATCCTCTCCAAGCATGTGACGCTGACATCAGTCCTAGAAGTGAGGCGTTGAACTGCCTCCAAAAATGAGCTCATTGGGTGATATTCAATGCACTGATTTAACATAGAATTAGCTAATTTGATTACATGATCACCTGCACTTACTGTTTGAGTGATGGGAACTCATTCCAGTGCTAGCTGCTGTCATTTAAGTGTTAGTGTTGTAACCCCGAGGTGCTCTTGGTAGGATGCTCTGTGCTGCTGTGTGGTGGGAGCTGGGCTGGCAGAGCCCATCCCTATGGACACTAACATGCCTTAAGACTTGCCAAGTTCCTTGACTTTTCTTCTCCCTCTCCCAGGAAGTTATAGGGGAATAAGAGTTTGGGACTTGACCATTAAGCAGGCCTTCTAAAACTGCTCATAAGACTTAGGGTTTTTTTTTATGACTCTCTTGTCTTCTTTAAATGTCTGCATAAAAACACAGCTATGTCCCTTTGCCTGGGCAGTGGTTCAGCTTAAATCTGCCCTGCCATCCAGCCTACGGCAGCCAGTCATCACCAAAACCAAATTAAACCCTGGCATGACCATCCTGGAGGCAAGTTGCATGTGCTGAGCTTCCTCACCTCCTCCAGCTCGAGGTGAGCAGTAATTGCAGACTTCCTCTCACGACCTGCACGGAGCATTCAGGCTGCACGTGGGAATGCCAGTGACCCTGGATACACCTATCCATTGTTTGGGAGTCTTCAACACATTAAGCATTTACCTGTAGTCATAATAGGAGTATGTCTTAATTGCTAGTGTCTGAGCATATCAATGCATACCTGACTTAACATTTATTTTTCTAAGTATGGGAATTAGATAACCAGTATGTCAGCGGAAGGGTTCCTGTGAATTTGCCCCAAAACAGTGTCGTTTTTTCTCCCCCCCACTCCTCAGTATTTTCTCTTTGTTATTGCACGTTGCAGGACTGCTTGCTCTGGAGATCCCTGCTGAATGGAAGTCTTTATTGAGCCGACCATAACATTGCTCTTCTCTTTCAAGAAATACTGCTGCTAGGACAGAGGAAGACACTGTATCTCACAGGGCTCTAACAGTGTTGCCTGACTGTGATCTGTAACCAACTCAGAAACTGAGTTGGAAAAAACACTGAGGTTTTGCATAGGAAGTTAAAGTGAGGAGAAGCTCTTAAAGAAGTGCAGAGCAAGGGAAAAAGCTCAGTTTGAAGAGCAAGCAGTAGCAAGTGAGATAGGAAGAGTGCTGCTCCTGTAAGGGTAAGTGATGCTGCAGAGCAGCCGGGGGGGCTGCATGGTGCTGCCCTGAGCTCTGACACCCAGGGTGGTGGGATCCCTTCCTGCTGCCTGATTACAGGAAGCTGGCACGTTTCCAGAGTGAGTTCCTGAAACGTCCTCAGCGGGGAGGAGGTTTGGGATGACAGAACGCTTATTCACACCCAGCACGTCAGCTACGGCAGCAACTACTTGCAGTGGCTGAACGGCTGCTGCCTGTTTCTGTCACCTCCCAGAGGTGTGCCTCAGCCCCTGAGCACTACGTCAGCAGCATCCTTCACGTGCTATCTCTGCAAAGTGATGAAATGAATGTCAGCCTTTCCCAGCGGAGCACCTGCCCTACGCGTGTCCAAGGGTTGTTCAGAATGCAGGCGGGGTGTGGATGTGCAGAGCTGAGCTGCACCCCGTGCTGCCCGAGGGCAGGCGAGGAGCCCAGCCTGCCTGCAGCCCAGAGAGCCCTGCCAGTGCCTGCAGGAGGGGGTGGGGAGGGAAGCAGATGCTCCTCGGAAGTTCATACCGTGGTTAATAATGTAATTCACAGATGGTGGTGGAGGCCTTGAAGAGGCTTTCATGCAGTACTTACGCTCTGTAATAGACAGATCATCGCATAAGGGCTCGTAAATAGAGATGACTTAATCCCAAGGATGAGTCTGCAGCGATCTGTTTGATAGTGGCCCTGTGGCTCGCTGTAACCTTCTTATACAATCCAAAGCCTTTAGCATCCCTGAATGTGGAGCACTGCCCCCGGACTGGGCCGATCTCTGATAAAAATGTCAAGATAAAATGCAAATACAGATTTGACATCTCAAATGGAAATGGTTCTTATGACATAGAAAACAAATTCCTTTGTCCTGGTACAGAAATCAGTACAGACGGTGCAGGTGTGGAAATTGCTTAACACAGTGCCTTCCTCTTGAGAAGCAGTTCTGCTTTTATTTTCCTTTATACGGTTGGCATTGGAAGCAATGTGTTTTCTTCTGAGCAGTGCATCTTGATGGATAAGGAAAGGACCATGCATTGCACGTCCCCTTGGCTTTGCTTATTTATTTACTTATTAAGAAGAAGGTCACTCCATGCTACACAGCAGATGAACAAGCTGCCTTTCCAGGAATCAGAAAAAATATAGCTTAAGTCTCAATGAAACAATGCAAACATTTGTTCTTGGGAGGCTGACTGTGGAGGTCTTCAGTGGGTGCTGCCTGTGAGCTGTGTAACTGCAGGTCTGTACCAGGGGCTTCCAAGCTGGTACGTTTACATTAAAAAGGAAAAGTTTTGGATAACACCAGAGCTGATCCGGTTGTGTGTGTACAGCTCCCCGCTTCCAAGGGATTTCCATAATAATAGCTTTGATTTTTAATTTCTCCAAGTTGAAATCATTTAGTAAATTGGCTTCTTGTGATGCCTGTCATGTGATGGTTCATGAGCCCCGAAGAATGTGCTCCTGTGACCACAGCCGTGTGTTTGCCCGTACCAGTGCGGGCTGTGCTGTGTTCCTGCTGTGTTTGGAGCTGGGGGGGGTGAGGGCTTCCTCCACAACGACTGACACTTCCAAGCAGCAAAAAATGCTGTTAATGAAGTTATATCCAGCTTCCAGCCCTGCTGCTGTGTGGAGGCCTGCTGTTGGTACGTGTGCGTGCTGCTGCGCTGCATTGCCTGCACACTTGGATTAATCCAACGTTTTTTTTGTAGCACCTTATTTCCTCCAAGCTGCCCCTTTTTTTCAGCTCTCCCTCTAGTACTTGCTGCTTCACACTTCAGGATTTAGCTTGCTGCTCATGCTTGCATTAAAAAACCCAAAGGTTCAAATCCTCAGCTCACACTGCGTAGCCCCAGCAGTATTTCCACTTGGCTCAGGAGATGTGGATATGTCAGCTGAGGGATCCCTTCTCATTTGGCTGGTCAGCCAAGCCCTCCTCAAGCGCATTAGGAGGATCTACAGCTTAAGTTCATCAGAGGACTGACCTGTTCTGGTTTTAATGAGATTTATTATACGTGTACCTTTTGGATTTGACTGCTTTGGCCTTCAAAACAGCCTGTACAAATCTGCTAGTAAAAGCAGGGCTGGCGGAAAACTGGCTCCTCATTCTGAACCTGCCCTCCTTCAAGATTATGGATTCCTTTAGAATTAAAATACCATCCCTCGTGCTGCTGGCACGCAGCTTGGCTGCACGGCTTCGCCAAGTGCTGGCATTGATGCTTCCTTTTGAGCTCCTGCACAACTCCCTCCCAGGAAACCGCAGCGATGGAACGCTGATGCTGCAGCTCACGTTTGGGGAGGACGGAGGAAAGCTGGACATCGCAGCCAGATAGATGGGTCACGGTGTGCAACTTGTGCAGGCACAGCTACAGCCCCATACGTGTCTGGGGGAGAATCGGGGCAGAGCTGTCCTCACACATGTGGGCAGGGTGTTATTTGATCCAGACTTACATGTGCGGTACAGATGTGGTTGTGAGCACGAGATGAGAAGTTACGGCTGCTCTGCACGTATGTTGACCCGCAGCATATCAGCACCCACACGTTTTTAAGTGTTATTTATTTGTTTGAAGAAACAATGTGTGTGGTTGTTTCGGAGTTGGGGGGGTGGATGTTATTGTGTTGTGGCTTTGTTTTGGCCAGACTTTGTTTGGTAGTTGTGCATTGGATGGTTGTGCATTGGGTGGCTCTGCTTGGCCAGAGCTGCCCCTCAGCCTTTGGTGGGGTTAGGCCTGGGGTCCATGGCTGGGCATGTGGGGATTCCACTCATCCCACCAGGACTTGGAGAGCATTGCAGCTGGGCAGTCTCTGGAGCTGGGAAGCAAAGTGTGGTTTGTTGGGCTGTGTGCTCTGGCTGTTTGTATGCACAGCCCTGCAAGTCTCCTGAGGCGAATGCATCGCTGGGTGTAACGCCTTTTTTTGTTGTTGTTTTTTTTTTAATAAATGTACCTATTAATGGAAGCAGAGTGCATAATGTAATCCTAAAATAGCTCCTCTATGAATGCAGAAACATTCCACTTCTGACTAATCAACCATTCAGAATGAGCATTTAAGCAGGGAGCAGAGGCTTTCCATATCTGTGATTAGGAATGTGCTGGGCTCAGCCTTGCCCCCCCCCCAGCCCATACCTGCTATCTCCACAAGCACCCTGCTCACTGCCTGCCTGGGGCTGCCCATCCTGCTGCTCCAGGCTGAAGGATGATGCTGATAAACAGTCCTCAAAACCAGACCGGTGCTTCTCTTGCTCGTGAATGAACCAGAGCACAAAGAGCGTATGTTCTTTACATGTTCATGTATGTTCTGAGCCCTGGCTGCAGTGCATGGCCTGGAGGGCTTGGTGAGCCGGGCAGCCCATGGGCAGTGTGCTTCTGAAGGGGCCATTTCCTTCTGCCACTCCAGGTCCAGCAATGCTCTACAGCTGTCTTATTTAGAGATGACCTCAAAGGCAAGTTGTACTCTCCTCCCAAAGCGGGATTTTCACAGGGGCTTACACTGGTTTAAGATTGCATTACCCTAGCATAGCATAAACCTGTTTCCAGTTCTCTTAAGGCAGAAAGCAGCTCGGGGATTTGGATTGATTCCTGCTGACTTCACCAATCCCTAAGGAGCACTGTTTGCCCCCACCTACCTGCTCCTAATGTCAGGCAATCAGATGTGTCCTTTGCTGTGTTGCGTGGCAGGACGGCCTTTGGGAAGCAGCCCCATCTCACCCTGCTCCTCAGCTGGCCGCTCTCTTAGGGCACTGGCCAAAGGGAAGGGAAAGTTTTAACTGGATTAACCTCAAGAAGAGAGTGTGGGGATTTAAGGATTAAGGAGCCCAAGGCAGCCGGCAGTCACTGACTTCCAACCTGTGGTCAGAGAGCAGCCAGTCTCTGGGCTGGAGGTGCAGCCCCCGGCCTGCAGCATACCATGGAGATATTAAAGGCAGTGGTCTTAGGAACACAGTGTGCATGTAGGGCATTTTTCCGAAGGCTGGTGTATTGATTGGAAACTGTTCATAACTGATACCTTATAAGAAGAAACTGAGAGCACTGAGTGCTTAGGTGGGACCTTAAACCTGGCTCACAGAAGATGTGTAGGTGCTCACAGCTCTAAGAACATCTTTCAGTAGTTTTCAGCTCTTCCAGCCTCCTGCACTCTTCTTGCATCCCCAACCCTTGTCCCAAAGCGTTTCTCTCATCCCATATATTTTTCTACTGATAATGTTGTGCATCCCCCAGGGGAAGATCCTGGTAGTCTGCAGGGTTGGTGGAAGATGAAGGGGGGGATCAGCACACCCTGTTACTGGGGAGAGCGCATGGTTGCTCTGCTGAGGGGACAACAGATGGCACAAAGGAGCTGGGATTACACAGCTGAGTGCTGCAGGGCCACAAATCTAATGGATCTGTTGAACTGCAGGGGTCAGGCAAGCCCAGCCTCGTGCCAAGGCTGATGTCCTTCCCCTGCCTTCAGCACGGCGCGTCTGTTCGAAGCTGTTCTGGGCAGCACAGAGGGCTGTGACGTCTGGATGGGAGAATGGACAGCTGCTTCCAGCCTCTGACACAGCCTGGCCTTTATGGCACTGTAGTGTTTCACAGAGGTTTACATTTGAGGAGCGATGCTGCCAGCTGTGTGCCACTTACCCAGCGCTTGCTCTTTGCAGGGAGGTGTGGGGCCGAGCTGCCCTGCCCGCCTGGATAAACCAGCAAAGCCGAGTGTGTCCTGGCCAAGGAGAAATAGCACCGGGTCGCTTTGCTGGAGTCTCGTTAAGATCTGTTTTTCTCAACTTTCAGCCTCTGGAGAGTGTTGCAACAAACAGGACATTGGTTCGTTAACAAATGAAGAGCGCTGGATGGCTGCAGGAATTAAGAGCTGGACAGCATTGCCTTTTTTTTTTCCCTCTCCTCCCACAGCAGTTTGGACAGATACCCAAATAAACAATAACAAACAGATTTTTGGAGGAGCTGGCTGGGAGAAATAACAAAAGTCAAGGGACGATCATTATGCAGCTCAGTTCTTCTCATGTTTGACCACTCTGGAAAGCCTCCTGTTATTCCCTAGCTTCATTTTCCTTTCTCATTTTCCCTCCACCCCCTATTGCACGAGGTGCCATTGTGCTTGCTGCTGTAAGTTTGGTTGTGTCATCACCTCCTCCATAGTGCTCGTTGCATCGAGGGGAGGTTTGCATTTAGCTCTGTTCAGTGACCCTTTGGTGACCATGGGAAAAGTCACAGCTGCAGAGCTGAACCGTGCCTACATGAGAATGGCTGCCTGGTTTTTCGTGTACATAACTGCTGCAGGAATGGAGCTGAGGCTGCTGTGAGCGTGCACCTAGGTGTAACCAAAACCCCCAAACTTGCTTTTATTTGTGGACTTGTTGCTAACAGGAAGATGGCTGATTGATTGCAAGACAAAGACCCTTCCCTTCGCTGTGTACCTCCCTTCCACCCTCCTCCTCCTCCTAAAATAGCCCTTCAGCATGAGGAGCGAAAACCAAATATCTCCTTCTTTCTCAAAGCACACTTAACATTTGTCCATTCCAGTGAGAAACTGGGCTTTGTCTTAAACCAGAAGCTGGTGGAGCACCCATCCTTCCTAACCACGGGAGGACAGCTTCACTTCTGTGATTGTCACCTCTTGTGCATGCCTGGTGATGGGGTTCTCATCATGGTAACCTGTGCAGCCGGGCTGTCCCCGTGCCCAGCTGGTCCTGCTCCAGAAGCCCTGCCCTGGGACTCACCAGCCTACGTGTAAGTTTTTGACTTGGTCTTACCCAAACCATACCTCTGACATCGGCAACAATGCCTGGCATGCAGACTGGAGCTGTTAGAGTCAGTGAGTTTTCTCACGCTCATCCCATCACTGTAAGTGGAAATGAACACCTGTAGATTTCAGGATGTCCGATGGACAGTTTCATTATCTTTGCCTAAAAGTAGACTGAAGGGATACCTTCAAGGCTCCGGGAAGCCCTACATTTCACAGAGAATCCTCGTGATGTCAGATGTCTGCCTGAAAGTCAGAGGAGTCTGTTAGGGAGATGCCAGGTTTTTTTCTTAGTGTCTGTATCTGTCTAGATGGTGACAACCAGTATGCCACGGCACAGTTTTAAAGAGAAATCATCCATAGCGCTGCTTCGTGTGGTGCAGGGATTTTTAATGTCAACATGAAGTGTTTGTGGGATTTTTTTTCCCTTGGGAGCATCTCTGGGATTAAAGCAAAAGCTGTTGTACTCCCCATCAGGCGAGCTTATTTCACTGCAGCAATTCAGTGGACAGTAATCTCCTTTTCAATCTGTGCTCGTGCTGTAGCGTGGCAGGCTGTGTCGTGCTGTTCCTCACCCTCACTCTTGTACCAGTTGGAAGCTTCATGTGTCCAAATGTTTGAGTGCTATTTCTGCAGTTTTTAGTGAGGCCCAATCTGGACAAAGTTTGTGTAAATCCCTGAGCTCCAGCAGAAAGATGAAAGCTCTGATAAGGAACTTGTTTTTTCTTTCTCCAAGAGCAAGAGCACAATGTCTTTGACCTAAATATACCAATTACTGATGCAGCAAAGTGATACAGAAAACAATCTGGAAGGAATGCCAACCTCTGAATGAAAGCTTGGCTGCAGAGAGCGGCTGCGTATGTGGGACCTCAAACACGGAAGAAATGTGAGGAGGAAAAGGGTGTTCATTCAAAATATATCATGCAAATAGCGATGGGAGAGGGAGAAACTGCTGGGAAAGCTGCTGCTCTGCCCCATCCCTGTGGCTGTGGAGAGGTAGGAGCACTACACACAGCAGTGCAGCTCTCCCCTCCCCTTCCCTGGCCTACTTTGCTCAGCTCAGCTGTCTGAAGCACTTTTATGTCAAACTCGAAGGCTTCCTGGCAGCAGCTGCTATTTTTAAAGTGTTTGATGGCAAATGTAAGTATTTCAAAAGGTGGTTATGAGCTACTTCTCTGCAGCGTAGGGGACTCCGTTAATTAGTTTCATCATTTTCAATAGTGGTTAAAGTTAACCTTCTCCAGAGGCCGGGGGGTTCTGAAGAGCACTGGTTTCTGTTCAGCCCTGAGACCCGTCCTGCGGAGGGGAGCACTGGCTCCACTCTCCTTTTATCTCCTTGTATCACCACTCTCCTTATATCAGCTCACGCAAATGGCTGCAGCCTGCAGAATGCCTGTTCTGCAGGTGCAGCTGTGGGCTCTGCCTGCCCATGTACTGTTGCTGTGGGCAGATCCCCACGTACAGCACCAATGGAGTGCTCCCAGATGAAGTCAGCCTGGAAGCTGTGGTAGTTCAGCATCCCCATCCTGCCCTGGAACTTCTGCTGGTGAATTTGGGTGCATTCTCAGGCTTCCTACCACAAAAAGGGAACCTTTACTCGGCCCAGGTTTTCAAGTCAGTCCTTGTTTCCCTTTACCAGCCAGTGTTGTTGCTGGCACTTCAGACTTACTGCAAATGCAGCATGTGTGGGCTTTATGCAAACACAGTTTATTTAAGAGATTGATACAACTCAAGCTACTGTATTAATGTCTCTGCTGCAGAAAGATGCAATAGATAGTTGGCAGTCTGAGTCAAATGTTTGTGGCTCGTTTTTTTCCAGCAAATGCTTTGAGATCATTGACAGGAGCAGCCCTACACAGGGCATGCTGTCAAGTAGAAATCTATAGAATATTTCATCCTGGGAGGTGCTGAACTTGGGTTCTGCGTGATGTCCGTGGATCCAGGCCTCTGTTCAGGTGCAGCTCTGGGCATCTCGTGGCAGTCCTGCACAGACCTTGGGTACCATAGGGCTGCTCTGATGTCACTGTGTCAGTGTCAGTGGTTGAGCTGAGCTTGGAGGAACCCACATGTGCAACGAATGCTCTTATCTCTGGTGACTTGTACTGTGCTAGAAGAAAAGCTTGCTTCATACCTGGTGACACCCAAGGAGAAGTCCTGCACGGAGGAGCTCGCAGTGCACAGTGCAGCCATAGTGCAGAGGTGCACGGGGAGATCAGTAGATGCAACAGAGAGGAATATTTGCATGCTTCAACAGCTGCCCAGCCTCTCATTTCCCAGTGCAGCTGCCTGCTTCCCTGCAGAGGTTGCTTTAGGCTCAGCAGCACTTGGTGTGTGTTTGAATAACTGATGGGACCTAGCACAGGGACAGGCAGGCAGGAAACGAGGAGCTGGCCTGTTTAATTTTGGACCTCTTCTTTGATTACCTCTTTTGAGTCTGGGTCTGCAGTTGTTCACGTGATGCTGGCTTGACAGGTAAAAGGCCTTTGTGATGGTACAATCACATCTGAATCTTGCTACAGATTTGGGGGGATTCACATAAACTAGGTTTCTGTTGCTAAGAGGTGAAAAGGCCTCAAATTGTCACAGCATTTTGTAATAGCTTTTGTGTTTCTGCTCTTGCACAAGACCTCTCTGCTGGTTAAGTAAGGATCATTTTAAAAAACACAGTATTCACTTTGAAATTGAACAGTTTTGTGAAATGAGAATGACTTCACATCCACCTCCTGCTTCTGCCTGCCTGGAAGGAATTGGGATCTCTCGCTGCTGGTATTTGTCGCTGCGCAGGGGGTTCTGTAAAAGTATCTCAGACACTGGAAAGCAATGAAGTCGCCCATGCAAAAAGTGTCACCCAGGTAAAATTTAGAAAATAGAGAAGTGAGGAGAAGTTCCTCAATGTCTGAAGTGTGTACTTAGCAGCTGTCAGCTAAGTGTTGAGGCTCATGGAGTGGAACAACCTGGCATCCTGGTCCATATTGGCAGTGCTCTCTGTATCGATGGCTGCAGCTTGTTCCCAATAGAAGCGTTTCCCAGGCACTGCCTGCACAGTCAGGTATGTTGGCACAAAATCACATGCAATTATTACTTTGGAATCACTTTCAAGGCTTGCAGGACATATTTGCAGGGTGTAGTCTGTGTGAAGTGTTCCTGGTTAGAAATGCCGTGAATGTTACCCTAATAATCCTGTCTCTTGGAACAAAAGAAGCTGTTCTGATGTTCTCAGTGTTAAGCACAGGCAGACACCTCCAATCCTGTGCATAAGAGACTGGATCTTGTTTATCGCTGCATCAGTCTGCAAGGAGGAGATCTGTAGGAGCGGAGCCGCTTGCGTGACACGGAGCGACTGCCATTGCACAGAGCAGAGTAACGCTCAGAAATGTCTCTCCTCTCCCTTGCCCTTTTGATGACAGACAGTTGGCAGCAGATCAAAGCACAAACAGGATGAATGTTTTGCATATTCTGTCCTACATGGCCCGAAAAGAGCAGAGATGGATTTTTTTTCATCTTCCACTTTAAACTGCATTTAATATGTGGCCTAGTTCTGTGCTCCGCGACGCACTTCTGCTCTGTGGGCTGGAGGCCTGGGACTGCCCTGGGGCTCTGGGTTGGTTCCTGTGCTGTGCGGAACGCGTGGAGCCCTGGTTCTGGCTCTGGCCCGGCCCTGGTTCTGGCTATGGCTGTGGCTCTGGTTCTGGTGGTGGTGCAGGAGGCTGCAGTGGGAGCAGTCAGTGTGGGTGTCCTGGGTTGCATCTCTGGGTGCTGTCCCTGCTGCCCAAGGTTCCTCACAGTGGTTTCCCCAGGAGTCCACGGGTTCGAACCACTTGCTGGCACTTGCCAGCTGTGCTTCCTTCTCTTTGGGAATCCAGAAGCAGTAAAAGCTGGAGGTGCTTGCTGCTGTGTAGCATGGGAGCCCCAGCACAGCTGCTGTGTGTCCCTGTGTCCGTGTGTCCGCCGCCTGTCCCCTGTCCTGCCCTTCCCTCTAGTGGGGTGACCCGTCATTGCAGCTGAGCCGTGGGTCAGCCTCCACAGGCACTTCTCTTTAGGCAATCAGCCACTTCTGAGACGGGTCTGCTACGTTTGTCTGATATTAAAGAGAGCTTCATAGAGGCAGGTGATGGTGGTTGGCCCCGTCTGGCCTCCTCCACTGAGCTCCTCCACTGAGTTTGTGTGGGGCCATGGCAATGATTTGTGTGTTTCAGAACCTTTGGGACTGTTGGTTGTGGCCTACTGAGCTCGCCGGTTGCTGTGACCTGGATTTTTTTTGGCGTGTGGAAATGGACGTTCATTATAATGCTAAAAATGTTTGCGTAGTTTGGGTTCCTGAACAACACAGAAGAGATTTCGAGTGCTCTTTCAGCTAGTGTTCGTTACTGTGGTTTTGAGGAACTTGTTCTCTAGCCAATTAGATGCTCTTGAGCCATTTTGTTTTTTTTTTAATGTCTTAATTTATCCCTCTTCCCCTTGTTCACCTCTCTGTGTGCCCCTGTACTCCCCACCAACTTCATCATAGTAAGTTGATGGGGATTTATGCTCTGGCAGGACCTGAGGACTTCCAGCAACAACAAACACACACAGCAGCAAGTGGTGCTTTCAGAGGTAGATAGTGAATTGTTCAAAGGGATTCAAACTCAACTGGGTGAGTGCTGGCATCTCAAACCGAGCGTGGCTCCGCAATGGCAGCTCTGCTCCTCGGGAGGCTGCTCTTCCCCCGTGCTTCTGCTTCTGAATGCTGCCACGGCTTGCTTCGTGTTGGCCGTGGAATTAATTGGGGTACTCGTGTTGGGAGGAGGTGAGCACACCGGCTCCCTTATCAGGCTGCTGGCATGTTAAGCTGCTTCTTAGGTGTGATGAGTAGAAGGCAGTTGTGCCAGCTCTTGCTTGTTGTGGACGGTCTGCAAGTTTTAGCTTGAAGCTGTGGTTGGAAGTGGCTCCATGTGAACTCCTTCATGGTATTTCTCGTTCTGTTCTTAGAAGTAGAAGAGCAGCAGGAAGCATGTGTTTTCTAGCTGCTTTCATATCCACAGATTCAGATCATTTAAATAAGAGAAACAGAAAGTTAACTTACTGTACTCCTCCCCTGTTCAGAGCTCAATGCTTAGACATGTCAGGTTGTGTGTTCTGCAGAGGTGTCCATGCCCATAGCTTGCCCTGCTCTCCTGCACGTGCACCTTCAGCACTGCAGCACTTATGCAGACCTCCATAAGCATCATAAGTTTTCACTGATTAGAAACAGATGCTGTACCCAATCCCTAGCCAGTGTCTGGCAGTAGATGCTTAGATGTGCTCTGACATGCAATTAATAGCTGAGATCTCTCTACTGAGGGATTGCTTTGGGCTGTGATAGGACTGCTTGCGGCACACTAGAGATTGTATGTACTAATTATGCACTTAACACAGCCTGGTATGTGGCATGGAGCTTCCTGCTCTATGTGCACCGGGTCCCTTTGGGTGGGTTCAGTACATGCTGGTTTTGTGGACTCTTAAATTCGAATGCTGATGCTGCAGTACCAATGAGTATGGTATACATAAAGGTGATTTAAAAAAAAAAAGAACAGGAGAAAAAATAGCATTTTTGCCCAGAATTAAACTATGTGTCTGGCTCATGGCTGCTGAGTGCCGTGGGGGCATTGGCAGGAAGGGAGGGAACACACCAGGTCCTGCAGTTTCACTCTGTGCTGAGTTTGATGGGGGTTTTGAGGGAATGTGAAGCGACAGCTGAACAGAAAATGAGCTCCTGGGTAGTGACAGCTCCACACAGGAGCAGCGAGAGTTTCCTTTGCTTTATGCTGTCAAGCCAGTGAAATGCAAATCTTTGGGTGCTGTGTATATTAAAGCATATTAACTCTTCTTTTCCTTCCTCTCCTATGTACGCAGGAGGCAGACAGCGGGGAAGAAGAATGCCGGTCCCAGCCCAGGAGGTAAGATTGTCACTTAGAGGATGCTGTTCTTTGTGAAACGTTCTGCAGTGCTTATTGTGGGGTTTGGTTTGGTTTGTTTTACTTGGGAATTTTTGTATTTTATCTGCCATAACTTTCTGCCTCTTGTTAATCTCATGTAACTGTCTTGTGAGTACCTGGCTGCAAAATACCACCCAAAACAAAGGATAAAACCACAGTGTTTAACCGTGATCTGAATGGTGCCCCCATTGAAGGCATTGCTGCGTCAGGAAATGGGGAAAAAACAGTTTACACCTTAAAATGTACACGGGGAGCAGTTCACAAAGATGTCAGTGAATATATCTCCCAAAGTGCTGTTTGCAGCCAGGAGATGGTGTTGTGCCTGTAGCAAGTTGTGAGCATGGTGACCCTGCGCTTCATGTGTGCAGAGACATCACCTTGTTTGCAGAGCATGTCCTGGTGGTGGACTCCTTGTCTCCCACTGATGGACGTTGTTTCTCAGGGTTTGGTCCGTGATCAGAATATTCTGATATTAATAAACACTTTGTTGTCTGATTTTGAAAAGCCTCAAAAGCAGTGCAGGATTCCCTGAGCTGGCAGGAGGATCAAGGAGAGGTTTCAGCAGTGATAGCCACCCCTGTGCTGTGTTTCTGCACCTCCGTGGTTGCATCCATCTTTGGGATTTGTGAAGAGTGTTTCTAGAAGTGCAGGGTGACCCTATGCCTTAAGAGCCCCTGCAGTGGGTGTGTCGGTGTAGATGGGGACACGTATTAATGGTGATGGGTGTAAATGGTGTTTTCATAACGCAGTCATCATCTCAACAGTAGGCCTCTTGAAGTCAGGAGATTCGTCTCCTATCCTCTCAGCCATCAAAAGCATTATGTCAGCTAAACTTAATGCTTACAATAAGCAAAGTCAGTGTAGAACTAAGTCACTTCTCCAGCATCAAGAGCGCTTTCTTGGCTTAAAGTGTTGCAGCCAAATTGTGTGCAAGGAGTGAAGTTCCCTATGGGGAGAGTAAAGGAGAAGCAAAGGTGAAAGTTCTCCCTTCATGTGCTCTTGGGCTGATCTTTGCTTAATGCTGTTTGTGTGGGTAGGTAACAATGGAAACTGTCATTTTCAATATTTAAAAGGTTTCAGGGCAATGTGGGCTTTGCTTTTGGGACCAGCTTAGATGGCTCTGCAAAAGGAGAAGCAGCCGTGGCTGCACGTTCCCATGACTTCAGTGCAGTCGCCTGGCTGTGGGACGGTGGCTCCTCCGCACCCTCAGGCTTCTTCCCTTCAGTGATGATTTAAGAATCTGTTTCTTCGTTTTACATCTTTCACGACTGTGAGGAAAGCTGGAAAACACCAGTCCCAAAGGCTCAAGCTGAACTCAGCTCAACTCAAATTTTTAACTTCACTCCCAGCCTTCCAGCAGTCACAAGATGTGCTCATGACCTTGTCTTAGCATACAGAACATATTGGGGGGGTGGGAGGGATGTAATTGTTGTGGGCACTTAACAACAATCGTAGGTTAGGTTTGAAACAAGCGTGGTTCTTTTTCATATACTTGAAGTAACTTCCTGGGGGAGGAAGTGACAGCCTGCTGCTGGTCATCTGAATGCTGTGCCCAGAAAGCTGCACAGAGCCGGGGTCACTCCTGCAGACACATGGGTGCTGTTGAGTGTTTGATTACAGAGGGATAAAAGTAAGAGCCAAACACGGTAAGTCATCAACCTGAGGTGCTGCGGAGGAGGAGCAGCAGCTGTCTATAAACAGCTCCGGAGTTCATCTATCTAATCCCCAATTTCAAGGCAGCATGGCAAGCAGTAGCTATTAAAATTCAGACGGTGGTGAGGCGATGGACTGAGTTTGGCTTTAAAGACAAGGTGTGGTGTTGATGAAGGGCTCTGGCACTGCTTGCTGCTGACCTGGGCGAGCCCAAGGTGCAGCCTGGGGATCTGCCTGGAGCTGCCAGTGCTTCAGGTAGGAATTTTCTTTTAATTCATAGAATTCTTCTTCCAAAGGACTCCTTCTGTCTCTTGGTAGAATTTGTTTAATCACCGCCCCAGGGTAGCGTAGCTGGCATCAAGCATGCCCAAACTCAGCCTGTTAATTGGCCACTGAGTGCAAGAGCGCTGCTGTGGCTGAAAGCATGTTTGAGTTAATAAAAAAATATCAGTATTTGTTAAATGGGATGGTAGCATATAGGCCTAGCATTACTTGTGAGGGAGTCAGATGAAGACCCAAGCGTAAGCACAGAAACATGTTTGGTATCGAGAGGCTTTTGCAGATGGAAGCACAGCCCGCGTTCCCATCCTCCTGGGGCTGTCTCTGGGGTCCTGGCACTGCTGTCAAATGGCAGATGTGCTGCTGAGGTCCAGCCCGACAGCTGCCAGTGCTGTGGCTGGCTGGGCGGGCTCTGATGTTAAGGCTTCTGCTGTTTGCCTTTGCTCGCTGGTGAGATAAGAGGCATATATGGAGGTGAAGGGGAACATGTAACAAAGGCTAGCAGTGTGACAGCACGAGGGAGTAGCACTCGGAGCAACCGACCTCAAGCATCCTCCAAAGAGACAGAGAACTGTGTTTCTAACTTGAACTATACTTACAGGTAGGAGCATCAAGACCACCATACCTTAAACAACTTGTCCAGGTGCTGACCTATTTGCATTCTTTAAGGGCTGTGCTTGCATCGACTGGAGGCTCACAGCAGGGGGAAGGAAACGTGAAGACCTTGTTTGAACTTAAACCTGCTCTGCAGAGATGTGACGAGCCCACACTCGCCTCCACGTTGGGGTTTGTGGGCATGAAGAGAGCAGCAGCGCCCAGCTCCGCTCTGCCCGTCCCCACAGCTGCCTCCTCACCTCTGCCCTGGGGTCTGTCTGAATGTTTCCAGCACACCGTAACCCTGCTCCAGGAGAAGCTGGGCAGGTCACTGCCCTGCCAGAGCTATCACCTGTCCTGTAGTTTGGGGTGGGATCCCTGAGTCCTTGGCGCAAGCCCCTGACTGAGCCTGTCCTTCTCACCTAATTCTTGGCTAATGGTGCTAAGAAGGAGCTACTGCATAAGCAGGTGTACAGAACAATCAATTTGTTACATTTATTGCCCTCATAACTGCCTTCTAGACATTTTTATTGGGCTATCTGGAAGCCGTAAACCAGCTGGCCTGCTCCTCTGCTGTCTGCAGACTTGTTGCTGCTGCACTGAACTGACTCTAACGTCTGCATTCACAGTCTCTTTGCATCATCCTAATGCTGTCAAAACTCACCTAAAATGCCCACATACAGAGCTTTGGGCTGTGCTTACATGAGCTGGTGTATCAATTCAGCTTCGCTTGCCCTGTGCTCGTGCTGCGAGGATTCAGCACCTTTGTTTTGTTGATGGCTGACATCTCCAGGGCTGTGTGCTGGCAGGATGGCTCGGTGCTGACTGCTTTGGTTGTAGCAGTGCCTGTGCTCCCAGTGCTGTCTCTGAGCTGAAATGCAGCATTTGAAGCTGCCCGGTACCTGCAGAACACCGAGCAGAGACCAGTGCCAGCTGCAGGGACTTCAGGGAAGTCTTTGAGCTTTTATGGCCTGCACTCAGTGTGTGTGTATAGGGAAAGACTGTGTTCCCTCGGGTTGCAGGAGGAGAAGTCGGGTCCTGCCCTGAATTGGGTTTATTACATGCAATGTTCTCCTGAAGTGCTCATCTGCCCCACTCCAGAGGGAGGTGCACTAAGTTAGGTTTGCAGCCCATGTGTGCTCACCTTCTGGTTTGTTGTTTTAGTCAAAGGAGTTCCTTCCAGGAGTGAGCTGGGAAGGGAAGCAAATCAGATTACCGCTATGATAACAGCTGGATGTGCCAAAACGCCTCAAGCTTTCAAGCTGGGAGTAAATACCTTTTGTTTTAGGAATGGGAGACGGCAATTTAATGCACAAGATTATGGTTGCTAACGGTGTAAGAGTTGTTTTTAACTGCCTCGATAGCGCGTGGAATTGGTGCTTGGGTTTCCATGCACGAGGTGGGCTGCAGAGCTGCCTGCTGGATGGTTACACTGACACCCACCGCAGGCTGCTCGGTGCCTGGGGACATGTCTGGGTGCAGGGTGATGGCACAGCACAGAGTTCACTCACCCCATCCAGGTGTGTGACTCTGGAGATGAGGACCGTCACCATTTGGTGGACAGGCTGCTGACACTGCTGTTATCCTGAGCACATCCTGTGCTATGAGGGGCTCCAAAAGCCACACGCTGGGTGTTCTGGCTCCTCAGCCTCCCTTGTGCTTCCCTTGCTTGCTGCTGCAGCTGCCAAACTCGTTTTGTTGGTACTGGAGCTGTAGCTGGAAGTTCTGCTGGGTCTGTGAGGCACTTGGTTAGCTCCAGACCTCCAGTAAGAGGGATCTGCGTGTGCGGGGTACGGAAGAGCTTGTGTTTATCCATGCCGGAGATTACTAAGCTCCTGTAGCACAAACCTTATCTTTAGAATGCATTTCCTGTATCCATCTTTCTGCCTTTCCTTTCAGTGACAGCCCAGTCCCAGTGGCATTTACTACAGCTGTTTGTGTAGAATGAAACACCGAGATAAAGAAGCGTTCTGTTCATCTGCCAGCTCAGCTGACCTTCAGGAAAAGTTCTGTGGGCCACACATCACAGTTCATACAAGTCTTCATTTTCAGTGCTGGGTGTTCTACCAGCAAACTGTGAGCAAAGGTATAGCGCTAGTGGTAAAATCAGGTTTATTCCTGGGGAGAGACCCATTAGCAGCCTTTTGGTTTATAAAAAGGGACTGTAAGATAACAGAGTCTGGTTTCAAACTTAATGAGAAAAGATTTAGATTGGATAAAAGAAGAAGTTTTTTTTATGGTAAGTGCAGTGAGGCATTGGCACATATTGCCCAGGGAGGGGATGGTGCCCCATCCCTACAGCCAGCCAGGGTCAGGCTGGAGGGGATCTGATCACTGATGGAGCTGTGGGTGTCCCTGTGCATTGCAGGGGAGTTGGACCAGATGATCTTTAAGGGTCCACTCCAACACAAATGATTCTCTGGTTAGGCTGGTAATAACTACCTGCAGCCTTCTGTCATTGCAGTGAGTTTGGTCCAGTCCAATGACGTGCCTGTGCTTCACAATAAGCAATGACATGACTTGGTCCTCACAGCTAGACAAGCAAATCAGTATTAGCTGTTGCACTGCCAAATTACAACAAGGTTACAAGGTAAAGATACTATGCTATGGCAGGGAGCGTGCTCAAAGCATGAAGGCCTGTGAAAAGTTTATTGATTTATCATTGAAAGTGTGTGAACGGAGGAGAATGAAGAGCAAGGGACTACGAGGTGGAAGGAATGAAAGAGGGTCAGATCCTTTAGCTACCAAGTGGGTCTGCTAACTCAGAGCAGCTGCCCCATGCACTTGTGCTGCTGCTTCAGAGGTCGTTGAGGGAGCGGCTGGCTGGGATTCCAGACGTGTTTGTGTCTCCTGCCAAGCAGAAGCCAGGTGCTCCAGGGGAGAGGAGTCAATGCTGAGGAAGACTCCTGTAGTAAATAGAAAGGGAGATTCCAAAATAACAGTTCTGGTCCCCAAGGGCACCTTGTCAGGGCTTGGAAGCCAAGCAGCAATCCTCAGAGTTCTCAGCTCTGTGTGGATCTCGGCACTTGAATATATTTTGAGAATCTGGACAAGGGTTCCTAGACTCCCTGCCCTTCAGTTCTTTGGTATCCTTGCATCAAAACCATTCCTTTTTAAAATCAATTTAAAAATAGGATTATGTTTGACATTTCAGAGGATTTGCCTGTTTCTTTTCTATAGGTCACTCAAATAACATATCACCTATTTTACGATCTCAGACATTTCATTTTGGCATGCTTTGTCCTTGCTGGACTTGGAGCAGTGCTGTAGTGGTTTGCAAGGGTCTGGATTAACTATTTAGAAGCACTTCGGCCAGAGCTTCTCCATGTGTTGCCATGTCCAGCATCAGCAATAGGAGCAACAGCCACCACTGCTCCCATCCCTGCTGCATTCTTTGCTTCTGCAGCTGTAAGGTGGGTGTAATTGAGATTGACCTCTTTGTGTCAGACCCTCTGAGATTTACCGATAAGTAAACTATACAACAATTGGGTGTGGGTTTTGTGAGGGAAGGGTTTAATGAAGTGATAATATTGCAAAATAGGTGTTGAATTCTCACCTGAGAAGCCCGATCATTGATCACGATGGGCAGCTGACCAAACGGGCTCTAAAAGCAAGGTCTGTTCCTCCTGTGATGCTTATCGCCCTACCTTTGCTCCTGTCTGATTCTTTGCACAAGAGCTGAAAACAGAAATACTCTTTGACAGCTTAAATAACCAAATTCAGAGCGTGGCTTCCTGTTCTGACTGGTTCTTCAGGATTAGAGCAGAGTTTTGCATGCTTTCCCTCGTCTTGCCACCCCACTCCTTTTTTTTTTTTTTTTTTAACCAGATACAGCCTCTTTTCTAATTACTTTGTTAGATTTCCTTGCTGTATGTAACAGAGCTGCCGTTTGCTTGGTGGGTGGCATGCCTCTCACCACTGGGAAAGCTTTGTTTCTTCCCCAGTATCTCGTTCTGCCCTGCATGCATCAGCTTGTTTATGACCACTGCTACTGCAACGGCTTCGTGTTTTCCTGATAAATGAGACCAGATAACACAGCTGTCTCTCTCTCTTGTGCTGAAAGCATCCAGCACCCTTCTCACTGCTCCTCTCCCCGAAGTGGGTCTGCAGCAGGAGCCTCGTGCAGGAGCTGCTGCTCAAGGGATGGGTCTCTTACCCACAGATTTGCTGCAGTGGTTCATGGCTAAGTCATCGTGGTACCATTCTTGGCCACAAAGGCACACTGCTGGCTTGTGGCTAACCTGCTCGCCACCAGGACACCCAGGTCCTTCCCTACAGAGCTCCTTTTCCAGTAGCTCAGCTCCCAGCTGTACTGATGGGTGCAGTTATTCCTCCCCAGGTGTAGGACTCTCCACTCGCATTTGTTGAATCTCATGAGGTTCCTCTCTGCCCAGCTCTCAGCCTGCACAGGTCCCTCTGAATGGCAGCACAGGAGGGATGTTACATCCTCTGGCCCTCAAACAGCTGGAATCTGGCACTGTGTTCCTACAATATACCTCTTAAGACCTTCTTTCTCCATTGGCCCTGATGCCAAGCCAGCTCATTTCCCAGTGGAGAGAGGATGTGATGGGGGAGGTTTTCTAATGCAGCTGCCTCGAAGCTTTCTTCCTAATCTGAAAGCATGGAGCCAGGTTCTGCTTTTCCTTCTCTCTTCCACCGGTGCTGATAGATCTAGGCCAAAATTCCTACATCTGATAACATCCCACTGTTCTCTTTACCCTGAATGCAACCAGTCATAGAATCATAGAATGGTTTGGGTTAGAAAGGACCTCAAAGCTCATTCACTTCCAACCCCCACTGTGGGCAGGGCTGACAACCACTAAATCAGGTACCATATCAGGTTATGGTTATATGTTATGGTTATATAACGTTATGGTTATAGCACCTTCCATTGGTTCTTCCTCCTGTGTTGGAGGAAAAGAACATCCATTGCTTTTGTAGAGTGCCTGCATTCATTTCAAGCGAACTTAATATAATACCAGGCCCTTCTTACCCACTGAAATACATTTCCAGAAACATAATGATAATAGATGATGTTCATTGGGGCTCTTCAGAGGGAGACTGGTGCTTAGGTGAGCACTCCCCTGCCCCCACAGCAAAACACAGTTCATGCAGCGGCCTGGGAAGCACTCCGACCCCAGACAGACGTATTTACATCCTGTCAGGTGGTGATGAATGGCTCTGCTCATGCCCTATTGCAGCATGTGGTGATTTAGGCTGTTACCTGTCATCGCTGCAATTTCGTGTGCTTTGAGCTCCGTCTGTGTTTGTCCCAGCAGAGTGCACCTGCTTGCAGCGAGGAGCAGCTGTCCTGTGCCCCGTGTCCTGCCTCAGCTCCATCACATCCCCACAGCCCAACCCTGCAGCGTGGGATGCAGCACCCAAACAAACCGCGGCTGTGCCTGAGCTGTGACCTGAAGTGCAGAGTGTGCAAATGGTGCATAAGTGGGAGCTGGTAATCAAAGTGTTAACCTGACAGAGTGACCTGAGGGCAGTGTCAGCCTCAGCATTCCCACCTTTATGGCAACAAAATCCAATCAAACACCTTTTATGGGGGCAGATTTCAGTGCCTGCACTTCCTTGAGCATTTCCCACTTCTGTTGTCTGGTGTTTCAAAAAGAAAAACCCGGGGTGTTTCTGCCATCCCCAATGCATGGAGACGCAGTGCTTGGTGGTATTAATGCAGGATTAATTCATTTACAGATCTGTTATCTCTGTGTTACAAGTAGCTGCTCGCAGTTCTCACCAGTTCTGAGGACTTGCCTTTCTAATGGTGGTTGCGAGTAACAAATCTGACCTTTGCCTGGACTGTATCTCAATTCATTGGGTCTTACACAACTTGTGCATAAAGCCCTTAAGTTTCTCCTTAGAGTAGGGCAGAAGTTTGGGGTTGTTTCTCAGTCTGTGAACATGTGGTATGTGTCAGTTCTGCGTGTGAGGTTCTTGCCAGCCTCCTGACCCCAGTGAGGGTTGAGTTACCTCCATTTCTCTCATGCTCTGATTTTTCCATTGCTTTTTGCAACTGACTTCGTTTCTATCCAACAAAATGACTTTTTTTTTGGCACAGCAGTGAGCTGGCACTGCTTTTTTTTTTTTTAACAGCTGTGGGGAAGCATTACCAGAGATGT
>JAOWBP010004513.1:7120260-7161052 GCA_028571105.1 Tragopan temminckii | reverse complement strand
GCTTACATTAACAAAACCAAACCTTACTTGAGTGGAACTTGCAGCATCACGCACTGTGCTGCTTCGTCTGTCCCCTGTGAACCCACGAGGTGTGTTTGGGTGGGAGCTTCCCCATCAGCATCAGACCTGAAGCAGGCACCAGAACTGGGTCCTTTGTGCACCCCCTCTGTGCTGGGCTGATGTTTCTGTGGGGAACGGGGCCCAAGCTGGCTTCAGGCTTTCTTTTCCCTCCCCCTCCCTGGGCTGAAACGGGGGAGTACTGCAGGAGGGTTCCCTTGGTGCTCCACATTCCCTGCAGCCCTGAGCCAGGTTCCTGCCCTGAGGCTTTTCCCTTCTTCCCACTCTCTCAGGAGTGATGGAGCTGAGGATGGAATAGCGCCCAAAGGCAGCTGCTTCTCTTCTCATTTGACGTATCCAAGTTTCTGAATATGAAAGTTATTGCCAAGAACGCTTTCCCCTCTCTCTTGCAGGAGAGAAATTAAGGTCATTTCCTACGCACTGCGTGCCTTTCCCAAAACCACTCACTGCGTTGCTTCCCCCCAGCCTCGAGTTTTTTAGCCCTCCCCTGCTCCCCTACCTGGAGCTAGGGGTAGGAAAACAAAGAACCAACCACCAACGGGAAGCCCCCCGCCGCTGCTGCTCGCTCCCTCCCGCACCGAGTCGCCACGTGCGTACCGGTGGGCGGGGCCAAGTTCAAAGGGGGCGTGGTCGTGCCCATAAGGGGCGTGGCCTGTTGCGAAGGGGGCGTAGCCATGTCCATAAGGGGCGTGGCCAGGGCATTGCCGGGCCGCTCCTGCGCAGTGCGGCGGGTGGCGGAGCGGAACGGGGCAGAGCGGAGCGGAGCAGCGGGGCGGCCGGAGCTCCCCATGCCGCGGGGCCGGGCGGCCGCCTACCTGCTGCCTGCGGGGCCGGGGTTTCGCCATGATCCCCTACTTCTCCGACAACGCCGTCATCTCGCAGGGAACCATCGCTCAGCTGTGAGTACCGAACGGGACCGGCCTCGGGGCGCTCGTAGCGGGAGCCCCTCCCGGCCATACCCCGCCGTGCCGCGGCTCCCCGCCGCTCTCAGCAAACTTTTCCCGGCCGGCAGCCGCAGGGCAGCTCGCAGCCTCCCTGTCGCGCTTTGCCGGCGCTCCGGAGCTCATTCCCCGCTGCCGAGCCGGAGGCACCCCCGGCTGCTGCCGGTCCTGCGCTCAGCCCGCAGATCCTTTGGGACAAATTCCAATCATCTCTTTCTTTGTGGGCGATTCGAGTTGCGTTTGTGGGAAAGATTAATGGGGGAGATGTCCGCTGTAGGGCGTAGATAAGGCTCTGGCCACGCGCGGTGTTCCCGCACGGCTGCTGGCTGCGGGGCCGCCCCGGCTGAGCTCCACGGGGGATTTGGGGAATCGCTCCCGCCGCTCCGTGGCCCCTTCTAGAGCAGCGTGGGCAGTCAGCTCCGTTCCGTGTCTCTGAGCCTTTCAGAAACGACCCGAAGTACTTAAAACCGGCCGTTTTTAGCCCCTCGTGGCGTTGCCTGTTGTATTACAGCATTCCCTGTGGCTGCTGGTAGCGAAAGTTGAACAGCGATGTACCCGAAACTGCACGGGGACGGGATGGGAAATACTCCGTGTGTCCCTCAGCGGGGCAGGGCACGGGGACACTGGCAGCCCAGGGAGGAAGGAGCACCCGTCCTTCTCTCTGCGGAGGGAGATAGGGGTTATCAGACAGCCTGTGCTGCCCTCCTGGCCAGGGAGATTAAGGGCTGTGAGAGCCACAGAGTGCTCACATGGGACCAGTGTTCTCAATCAGGGCACTGCTTGGGACGGGCGTAATGAGGAACTGCTCCTAACAGCAAGTTCCCAAAGGCTTAGATCGTACCAGGTGTCCTTATTTCTTTTTGACCAAGACCTAAAAATCCCAATTTTGTTGGTTTGCTCTGTTGAGAATGTGTTCTCTGTGGGATGGGAACGGTGGCGGTGGCCCAAATGCAATCAGGACCTCCGGTTTCAGTGCAGTCTGTGTTTGGCTGATCAGCTCGGGCTGTCAGAGCTCAGCAGAAATTGCTCCTGTTGACACTTTTAGGCAGTGACAGAGTCAGCTGCTCAGGGGCTCGTTTGGTTTGGGTTCACAAGGGCTCCCATTGCAGTCCTAGGCACTTAGGTTTGGCAGAAGCTCTGAACTCATGGCTGCAGCTCGTCGGTGCGGGATTCAAAACTTCTTTCAGTCTCATGAAACTCCAAAGCAGCTGATGGCGAGACAGGAGGAAAAAAGCAGAACTTCAGACAGCGTGCACATACCAAAGGATTTTGTACAGGAGAAGCCCGGACAAGTTGCCATAGATCAGCTCTTCCTGTCTGCAATCACTTCCTTTTCCTTTTGCCAAGTTTTAGGTATCCTAGCACATTATCAGTGTCCTGAAGTGTTTTTTCCGTGGCCCTGTGATAATGCTGTTCTTCTGCCGGATCCCTCTGCTGCCCACCTTCCTCTTTATTTAGGGAGTGGGGCTGGGCCATGCACTGCTGTGCCACATCACTGTGTCACTGTTCCTGTGAGCAGCGAGGGATGCAGGCGGGCAGCAGTAGGACCTGGGCACAGCTGTGTGTTTGGGGCTGGTTAACCATTTTCTCTCTGCCTCAGCTACAGCAGCAGTGAGAGCCTTCCCCGTGCCCACGTGTTGAAGCACACCAGTGCTGTTTACTGCCTCATCCTCAGCACTTCTGCAGCCTGAGATGGAGCTGACTTTGTGAACTTGCTTGCTGCTTCCCATGGCTCTCCTGCTTGCTTCATACCACTGTTTCCTGTTCCAAAATGTTAACTGATAGTTTTTATGAGGACTCCCTGTGCTGCGTCCCCATACCCAGGCAGCATTAGCCCTGTCCTTCCCCTCCCTGCCCATTTCCTCTGTCTTTAAAGCCCCGTGGCCACATCCTCTGCTCTCTGAAGCACCGTCTCCGTGGCACACCTTAACTCGTGCCCTGTGCTGACGTCACAGGGTGTGAGGCTGCTACATGCAGAGCTGTGTATTTATTTATTTACTGCATGGGAAACCTTGCAACCTTTTTATCTACTCGCAGTGCCCTGCTGCCAAAATCTCTCAACCTCTCAGCACAACCAGACTGCGCTCCTCCAAGCAGCGAGTTATTGGAAATCTTTAATCGCATCTCTAAGTGCTGTACCTCTGTAAGTGTTCTACCTCTGTGTTGAGGATCAGTGCTGAGGATGCCCGGAGGGAGCAGCAGTGATCCCCATCCTCTCTCCCAGCTCTGGCTGATGCTCACGAGCCAGGGCTCAGTGCAGCGTCAGTGTCAGCACCCGCACGGAGCTTTCCAGCTGTGTGTGCAGAGCAGTGGAAGCGTGCAGGCTGCCAGCAGCAGGGCTGCTGGGCTGGTCCCATCCTTCTGTGAGATCAAACACAACGTGTAAAGAGATCTATGCTGTTCTCTGGTTATTAAAAGCAATGCAAATAAGTTGCAGTAATTGAACTGAGGTAGTGTGCTGCCTGCTGAGCTGATCATTAACTCAGCCAGGGCTGTGCTGTTCCGAAGTACTTTTCCTGTTTGCCTTTTCCTCTTACTCCCCGGAAGCTCCCGGAGTTTGTCTCACTGATGCTTCCTGGGGGGGGCTGGGAGAAGGACAGAGGTGGTTGTCGGCCAGAGAACGAGGCCTGGGGCAGCAGAGGAGGGTTTGCAGGGCAGTCCTGTGCCCGTCCAGCACTGCTGGTGGGAGCACAGTGTCCAATGAAGCCTTGCTGGCTGCCAGCTCCCATGGAGCGGTCCCCGAGGGGCTGCCTCAGAGCACTGCCTCTTCATGCAGCTTCTGCAGATGTTCCAGACTCTGGAAATGCTTTGGATGCTTTTGAGGATTACAGGGCAGAAGGACCAGAGTGAGATTATCAGCAGAAAAGGGCCTTTTGGGGCCGGTTCATGGGCTGCCTGGGGGTGTTTCACAGGACTGCACTCCCTCCTACCTTTGTCAGAGAGCCCCTAGCTAAATTGTTGCTTAATTGTCTTCAACAGCTTCATGCTGACTGTCCTAAAACATTGCTTCTGACTTGTTTGTGAGGTCAGAGGGAGTTTAAGGTTCAGGATCCCATCCGGATGAGCCGTGCAGGGCTGCTGTCTCTGCATCACTCTGGCAAACAGCACTTAAATTATCAGTCCCTATGGGCTTAAAACTCGTTCAGCAAATAGTTTTTCTCCAGTGTAGTGGATCTGACGTGTACAGAGCCGTTCTGCAATTGGGGTTTCCAGCCACAGTATTTCGTAGTAGTTGCCTGAAGCCTTCTGTTTCCACAGATACATGGGGCGATGTGTTCAGAAGTCACTTTGTGTGTGCAGTGGGGAAGTGACTGGAGCCTGAGAATGGTCACTGTGTGGGATTAACCCAGTGTTTGTGGCAGGGATCAGCCCTCTGGTTCATGGACATCAAGTGATAGCAGCTGGGGAAGAAGAGAAGCCCATGTGGGTGAGTGCTGCTATCCAGCTGTGCCCTGGTGTTGGCTGAGGGGAATGGAGGAATCCTGCCCCTGAAGAGCTACTTGGTGTTGGCAGCTTTTCAAATCTGGGCATTTTTAGGTACAGTAAGCCCACAGGCTTCTTATTCAGCATGTTCAGTTGTTTATCCCATACTTATCCAGCCCTCATCAACATCACACTCAGCCCTTTGGGGTCTCCTGCTTTCTTTGCAATAAGCCGTAAGAAGTAGGTTAAATCCCCAGACTGCTGAACCACGAATGATTCAGTCCTTTCTTTTAAACAAATGACCTTTGTCACTTAGCACTGAAGCCCTCCCACCCTTCTCACCATGGCCCTACACAGTCTGTGCTGCTCCAGGTGGGCTTTGTCTGCTCTCAGAAGCTCGGTGTAACTGCCTGATTCTGGGTTTGCTTTGCGTGCTGTTACACCTCCAGCTTTTTACTGCAAAAGTGTTGCATCTGAACTGTGGATGAAGCTCTGATGTGGTCACAAAGATGACTGAGTTCAGTTCATGCTTGGGCTCAGCTGGGTGGGCAGGACCACGGTGCCCAGCAGGGTGCTGTGCAGTGGGCAGCAGCTCAGGGTTCTGTGCCTATCCATCCAGGTGGGAGCCTCCCATGGGCAGGTGGGCCTGCAGGAGCATCTTGTGGACAGCAAATGATAAATGACTCTGTCAAACTACAGTTTAAGGGTAGACAACATTTGCACAAAGCTGCAGATACGAAAAGCTATCGTTAGTTTTACCTTTGCCCTCTAGAAGTTGGTCTGTCCATGTCTGGCATGCTTTCTGGAACTCAATGCCCTAAGCTGATTTTCTCACTTTTCCTTTTTAAAGCTCTGTGAGTTTCGTTGGCTGCTCTGTTATTGTTGGGTTGTTCTTGTTGTTGTTTCTCCCTTTATTTGCTTTGAGAAAGAAGTGGAGAAATCCCAAACCCAAAGCAGAGCAGCTGCATTCCTCTGTGTGTCGCAAAGCTGGAGAGCCAGCTTGCCTAAATACAATTTGTCAGCACCACTCCTGCCCTGCTGTTGTTTTACTGTGATGGGAAAGTTGTTGGGAAGCAAGCAGGAATATCTGTGTGCCTTGGAACAAGCAGGGTAAGCACCCATCTGTGAGCTGGGGATAAGTAGAGTTTCTAATAAGTCTCTTTAGCTCAAAATTAAGCAAATTTCTATTTTAGAGCCATTTTTAAAGCTCTCCAAGAGCCTTTTCCTCGAGGTCCCTTCCAACCCAATCCATTTTATGATTTTCCCTAAAGTACGCTCTGTTCTTGTTGGGACTGCTCTGGTTTTGTGCCCCACAGCCGCACTCAGCGTTCCACCAATCCTACTCCTTCAATGTGTGGTTTCTAACTGGGATTGAACGCTTTTAGGAAATAGGAAAGCTTGTGTTGAGGGCTGCAGAAACTTGGCTGCCAAAGTGCCTCAAGTGCTAATTCTGATGAAATTCGGCACCTGTCTGCAGCGTGGATAAACACATCTGGAATCTCCGCTCTTTGGAGTTGAAGCTTTTGTAAAACAAAACTCATTTAATGGGTTTTCAGTCTGAGACCTGCTCAGCAGAACTTTGCAGGCTCCTCACCTCGAGTTAGGAGCACTGTAAGCGCACTCGAGACAGCACTGCTAAGCTCACCTTTAGCTGGAAGTCAGAGGTAATAGCAGTAAGGTAATGTGCGGAGTCATAGACGCCAAACCGCTGCAGGGCTGCGTTTGGGGATGCTGCGTGTGGTTGTGCTTCCCTTTCTTTCCTTTCCTGTGGGCAGACAAAGTGTGCCTGGTTCAAGCAACGCTGCTTCCACGCTGCTAAGTAATCTGCAAGTGTCTGTACAGACACTGCAGCATGTGTAGTTCTGCTACATGGACAGCTGCATGCTCATTTTGCCTCTCGCCTGCCCTTCCTTTCAGCCTTTACTTAAGCCCTGGGATGCAGTGGTGCTGTCAGACACCCCACAGCCCGTCAGCTTCTGTTTAACGTGGCACGTGGTGAGTGATTAATGGAAATTATTTCAGGAATAAAGGGCTCCTGGTAAGCTGATCCCCATTCAGAGAGCTGACAGAAAAGCAGAGTCGCAGCAGCATCGCCTCCAGGAAGAACTGACTGCATCACTGGGGGAAGAGCCGGGTTGGGAAGCGGTGCTGAGTTCATGTTTTGAAATGCATCAGAATTGGATCTCCTGGTTTTGATCTGGAGAGCTTTTCCTGATGTTTCATTGTCAGTAGAGCACCGGAGCGCTGCCCTGCGCTGGCACAGCGTTGCTCCTGGAGCTGGGTACCACTGTGGGGTCGGCCCGAAGAGATGCTGTGGTACTGTACTTTGTAGCTTTAACGTGGGTCTAGAGCTGTGTTCACCTCGCTGATGGGGAAGGGCTGTTCTGCTTTTTTTGCCTTGTCTTTGGGATCAGACATCCTTGTGGGGAGGATGCGATGAGAATGAAAGCGCTGAGTGCTGCAGAGGTTAAAGTAGTGAGCAGATAACTTCCTTCTATTACATGAGTGGAATCCGACAGCCTCTTGGTGATTTTTTTGATGCTTTTGGTAAACGAGCATCTGCTTCTCTACAGCACAAAGGAAAGGCTTGTATCATTCAGCATTGATTTCTTTGCGTGGAGACAGAGTGACTCTTGTTTTGGTGCTTTGTTTTGGGGCTCTGTTAATGTGCTGAGGGCAGGCAGTGGGGTGGTGCGACTCCTCCATCCTGTGCCGTGACCTGGGCAGCAGCGGGACCACAAGGATGGCTGGGGACGGGGGGTGTCGGGCAGTGTTTGGGATGCCAGGGCACTGCTCAGGTTGTTTTCTGCATATGGGATAACCGGTGCAGTGTGTCAGGCTGTAGGTCTCCATCTCTGAAGTGCTCGGCCTAAATATAGGGCTGGCAGGTGTGGGGCAGCACGGTGACCTTCGTGTGCCCGGTGTGACTTGGGTTACGGCAGTATTTAAAGTCATGGGGTGCTGCGTGGTGCAGGTGGCAGCTCTGCCTGCCAGGCCAAACATGGCCGGGTCTGTGACGGCCCTGAGAGCCGCCACGTGTGTGGGGCAGCCCTGGCACAAAGTGTGGGGTTTGTGGTTTGAGCTGACGCACGCTGTGTGTAAACACTAAGCTTCCCATCACTGATTGCAGAGGCAGTCGTGTGGTTTAACGGTGATCAACGAGAACTGTGTTGATTCCGAGGGGTGAAAGACAAGCGTGTGTCAAGCAGAAGGTGTTCTTTTTGAAGATAACTGGTCAGAACGCTGTTTTTCCTTTTGAATGCCCATGGGTGCTCAGGCTGTGCATAGTGCAGCAAGAATGGCACGTGGGGCTCCATCTGGGAACATCCTGACATGGAAACCCAGAGCCTTTGGGGACTGTCATGTAGAGCAAATTCCTTTCGCAGCCTCGCTTCCCATCCCGGTCTTTTGCTTGAAAACAACACACAGAATCACATTTCTTCTGTAAACATCAAGTGCCCGGATTTCTCAGTAAGCATCCTAATTGCATGAGCCGCCCCGTTTCTAGTTGGTGAACTCTGTGTTGCTGTAGGAAACATGACTCTGTGTCTCTGCCCTGAATTCCAGAGCCCGGTTTGCACAACGTGTTTCCCTGTTGCTTTGGGGGATGTTTTGCTCTCTCTGGACGGGTGCCCCAGAGCTGCTGCGGGTCAAACGGTGATCCCAAATCACAAACAGAAGGCGGTCCTCATTTCCCTGCTCAGCTGATGGCCCTATTGGAGCCAGTAGAGGGGACAGGAAGGCTCAGTGAGGGACTGGTGTGTATGTTGGTGCAAACGGGGTACAGTTGGCACTGCGCACCTCTGTGACTCCGTGTGTCTGTGTGATCTGTGCAGGGCTTTTGCGTCAAACATCTGAGCTGGAGCACGTTCCCACGCTGTGTTTGTTTTTCTCCTTGTGCTGTTTCTGAAGTTGCAGAAGTGCTGAGTTGCAGGAGCGCAAAAACCACTTCCTTTCCCCACTGCCTGCAGTGTTGTCACCGCTGCTGACAGCACCGCGGGGCCCCTGTTGGTGAGCAGCCCCTGTTGGTGAGCAGCCCTCGTTCCACTCTGCCCTGTGCTCACTGCTATTTTGGCTGTCAGAGAGGCCTGGACTTGTCAGTGAGTGCTGCCAGCTGACCCTGTTACGCAAGTGTCAGTGCAGGGCATGCTGAGGTTTCTTGCCATTCCCATTTCCCAGTTGTTGTGGGGTTTGTTTTGTCTTTCTTAGTGCCTGGTACTGCTTTGCTGTACGCAGCCCTGGGAGTTGTCCTGTGTGTAAGGAGACCTGGGTGCCTGCATCCTTCCCTTGGAAGCGCTTTGGTACCAGCACTTCCATCTGGGGATGTCCCTGATGGTGCAGGCACAGGCTGAAGTATTGCTACTGTGACTTGTAGGCTTTGCTAATAAAATGAACTGGGTGCAAACCGCTGTGATTGCCAGGGTATTGGGATGTGCCACAGCCCTGTGAAGGACCTGTGTGCCCACGTGCATCTGCCTTGATGAAGCTCAGAACCTCAACTGTTTGATATCCCTAGCGGGAGAATGGAGAGGTGCCCAGGCACGTGCTTGAGGTTACAGGGAAATCCAGCTGGAACTGAAGCTTTTAGCACTCTTGCAGACAGAGCAGCATAATAGGCAAAGCTGCTGTTAGAGTGGCCAGTCTGGGTTTGAGAAGTGGGACAGGCTGTGCCGTGCTGGCCCTGAGATCTCGGCCTGTTTGATTCCTGCACGCTGCTGTCTCTGCTCACGCTGAGCTCTGGAGACACGTGCTGGTTCTACCCTGGTGTACCAATGCTGCCCGTTCTGGGTTCTCCTGCTGCATGGCTGTAATTTCCCAGCCCTTGGTCTTAAGGGAAGGGAACAAGTAATCATTTTTGTATCAGTTCAAGCAGATAAAGGAGCTCTGGAGTTCCCGGTCTCTTCTTTGATTGACGAGAACAAACCCAGCTCCTTCCTCAAGGCACAGCACTGCCGGGTGCACACTGCCAGGGACGCTCCCATCCTGTCTTATCATACTCATCAACCATCCTGTTGACTGTGGGATTGTTCCTGGCTTTCTTCAAAGCACGTATGACGATCTCATCAGTTCTGAGAAGGGCAGGAACCCTTCGCTGTGCAACAGGATGGGTTAATTGCAACATCTGCAGAGAGCCCTGCTTTTTCTGTGTGCCGCAGCATCTCCCTGAGAGCTGCTGGAAAATGTGCTCAAAATACTGACTGCTGGCGGAACTTGAGGGCTCTTGATACTGCCACTTCCCTCTGTCCTCGTGTGACCTCGTGAAGGGCAAAATCAGGGCAGCAAGCAATGCCTGAGTTTAACCACATTACGGTCTTGCTTTTAATTTATCAGTCTTTGAGTTAAATACCATACAATTTGCAAATGGTACTTCTGAATCTGTTCCACGTGTTCATTTTCTTCAGGCTAACCACTGCAGGGAGATGTTTGTTCCCAGGGGGCATCAGCTGTGTCCCAGCCACAAAGCTTGGGCTTAACGGAGTTGTAATTAGAGCAGTGCGTGGGCTTGCCCTATTCATCACCATTTAGAAATGTGCATCTTGACTTTCAAACTGAAAATGTAGCCATAGTTAATCCCTTCCTCCTGCTCAGGTTCCCCCTCTGCGGGCAGAACAGCACTGCGGGTTGAACCTCTCCATTGCTTTTCTCCTTTTAAAATCAAGGCAGCGTTTCTCTCGCTCACCTCTTGTCTCTTCCCTTGCAGCATCAGCGAGAGCTTCCTCACCGTGAAAGGAGCGGCGCTCTTCCTGCCACGAGGGAATGGCTCATCCACCCCCAGGGTCAGCCACCGGCGCAACAAGCACGCAGGTAACTGCTGCTGCCATGCTCTTTCCCAGCTCACCTCTCCACTGTGTGTTCTTGCCTGAGGACATGTGTTTTGTTTTACACCAGGTGTGAATTAAAGGCAGAGCTTCCAGCCTTGAGGCTCTTAGAGAAAAGGTTTTGGTACTCTCTTGTTAATCCAACAAATGAATGACTCTGGGGCATCGTGGAGAGCTAAGAACAAACCTGCCCCCACAACAAACCTGCCCTCACACCCCAAAACTGTCATGCTGTAGCTTTGATGTGAGGGAGGGGCTGCAGGATTGCACTGGGAAACTTGAGGTTATGATGTGAGATGAGTAATTGCCTGTCCCAATCTGAAACCAACTGTGCTGATGGAAGAAAAGGAGCACACTCACCTCTGTGTGGTGATGAGGAAACCTCTGAGCAACATCAGTGTGACTTCTCAGACATGAGAGCAAGGTGAATAATGCAGAGAGGCAGTCACGGTTCCACCCCCCCCTTATCACCTGCAGGTTTGATTTGTTGTGTTTTTACTTTTGCTTTGGCTCTGTTTGAAAAGTCGCTCTGAATAATGAAACTCAAACATGTGGAGGTAGGCTGCTTTTCCTGCTGCACATGGTGCTTATTCACTGATGGTGTTTTGCAGCCATCAGATAGTGTGGGGTTTTTCCCTGCTATTAAACACTCAGCAAGAAAAAACATAATCAATGTTGAGACCTTTGGGCTTTTGTGTATGGGCCAGAGCCAGGAGGCTGAAGGCTTTCTGTGCCTAGAAGTGATCACCGAAAAGCAATGTGGTTTATTCCTGGTGCTGCCTCAGGTCTGTGTGGTGCTGCTGCCCTGCACAGCAGCTGCAGAGCTCGATGGAAAATAGTGCTGCTTGCCTCATCAGCACAGAGCTTTCAGGAGCCGAGCTGCCAAGAAAGCAAATCCAGTGTGTTGTAATTGCTTTCAGCAAGGTGTTTTGTATTTAGGAGGCTGGCTTGCCTGAGGGGTGGAATTTTTCTTTTTAGACTTTTTACTCGTTTGCAGGGCGAGGTGTAAGGAGGCATCGGTGCTTGTCCTTTCCTTGGCCTCCTTGCTCAAGTGGTGTTCATGGCACAGTGTTTTATGGCACTTGGAAATCTCATGGGGAAGTGTCTTTCAGATGAGTGTGTGCCATGTTTCTTTGTGTGCTTTTCCAACTTACAGTGAATACCAGCAGACCAAGACACCAAGGGATCAACGTGTCACATCTGTGCCACCAAAATTAAAGCAGTGATGTAGGGAAAGCAGCCCCGAGGGGGTGAGGTGGCTGCTGGCAGTGAGCAAAGGAAAGCATCTCCTTTCTTGGCCTCCAGCAGGCTGTGCTCAGCTTTCATTCCTGTGTGTGTGTTGGGACTTATCTCTGGCATTTGGAATCCGAAGGGGACCAGGTAGCAGCCATAACATGCCAGCACAAGGCTGCAGCCCATGCATGCACTGGTGTTTCAAGTGGCCATGAGAGCATTTCCTAGGAAGGCTGAGGGACCTTGCAAAGCTGCCTCCCTAACTCAGTGCTGGAATCCAGCATGAGGAGCAGCTGCCTAATGGGAAATAATTAACGCTCACATCCATTTCTTTAATTGTATCACCTTCAGAAGTGGAAATCACTCATTTCTCTGGCTGTCCCCCCCCCCCGAACCCAGTTCCCTGGTGGTCCTGCACTGTGCCATTGGCACACTGGCCACATGCTGGGGGCTGGCTTCTGCACTCCACCAGCACTAGGGAAGACCTGGAAAGGATGCAGGTTCCCTGCAGCTCTTGCCATCTCTGGGATATTGTAAATCAGTTTTAAGATCCCATCCAAGCTGATGCTTTGTACCTAGCTTGCCAGCTTGGGGAACACAAAGGCAGCTGCTCACTGCTGCACAATGTGATAGGAAGCAGCAGTCGTGCCACGAATGCCAGCAGAGTTGACAGCTCTTCACAGGACAGGATGTGATATCTTTGTGCTGATTCTGGCATGCTGAAACCTTTCCTTTGCTTTTTCTTCATCCAGCAAGCTTACAGAATGCATTGTGTGTTTGCGGCTGAAAATGCTGCAAGCTGAGCAAAGCGGGCCAGGGGGGCAATGCTTTATTTCCAGCTTTGAAGCTTCCAAAGCTTTGAGACAGTCTAGTCCTGGTGTTTTTTTCTGTCTCTGGGAACATCAGCTCTTAAACTGTTTCCTACTGTTGAATTAGTGGAGCCATAGGTGGGAATGGTGATGTTTTGGGGGGGGGAAGGCTGAGATGAAACAGCTTTGGTGTCACGCTGCTCAGTCCCTGTGAGCTCAGTGCTGCTGGGTTTGCAGGCACTTGAAATGGAGGATCGCTGCCCCCGGCCCTGCTGCACTGCTGCTGAGACCTGCTGAAGCTGTGTGCCTCTGCCACGGGTTGTAGCAGTGCTGACATGGGGAAATCCTGTCTCTGCTCCCCTCAAGGCCATGCATCCTATAGATGAGCTGGCCCTTCCTGTGCTGTCTCCCTGAACGAGCCCTGTGCAGTGCTGAGAACAATGTCCTCGGGCAGGATGTGCCTTTGGGTGCCTGTCACCTCAGTGTGTCACTCCTGCAGTCCCATCCCCAGCCTTATACTGACTCATTCTCCCTATACTGAAACGTGTTTAAAGGAGGAAGAGGAGAGCAGTGCCTGCTGCGTGCTGTGCAGCCTGCTCACAGAAGCATTGTCATCCCCCCCATAGTGGGGGCTGCTTCACCCTGCTCTTCCGTTGGCTGTAGAAGTCACCACGATGCTCCCATGGGCACCTCTCTTGTCTGTCAGATACCTGCTTTAAGGTCCTGTGCCACTCGGGTCCTTTTAAGAACACTTTGTAGACCAGTGCAGGAATTGATTTTTCTTCTGCTTTTCTTGGCTTCACCAGTAAAAGAGCAGTGGGTATTTTTTAGGAACAATTATGGTCGCTTGGTTTTTGGGTGGTAGCTGTTGGGTACTTTGATGGAGTTGGTGCATGAGTGTAAGGTGACACGTTGTGCTCTAAGGTTGGACCAAATCTCACTTCAAAGAGGACTCCTTTGTCTAGGTGAGAGTTTTCTTCAAAGTAATTAGCAGTGTAAAGGAACTGGCGGATTCCTGCTTTGAGCCGTGTAGTAAAGGAGATGTTGACCCATGGGCTGGGGTCCATTTCTGCCTAGTTTGCCGGTCTTTTAAAGTGAACAGAGACTACTGAAGTGCTTTTTACTTCTGTTAGAAAGATAAGATTTAGCAGCAGAGAGCCTGGTGAGACAGGAACAGGTGAGCACAGAGCAAGGAGCAGCTGGCTGGTGGATGGAGGTTTGTCATCTCGGGTGGGTGGAAGCAGCAGTGCTCTCTGTGCTGTGTCAGGTTTCTCAGTGACCGTTTGCTCTGGCTGGGCAGCCAGGAGCCTGCATGTGATTTGGAGCTATTTTTGTGCATTCACTTTGCCCTCTTTCCTGCAGGGGATCTGCAGCAACACCTGCAGGCCATGTTCATACTGCTCCGCCCAGAAGACAACATCAGACTGGTAGGCTGGCTTTTTGCTTATCTCTTCTCCTGAATATAAAGGTTAAGTTCCATTGGACAAATACACCTGTGTAACTCAAGGGAGCAGCAGTGTGTGTGTGTGTGTGTTCCAGTGGTTTCATCGTCAGGTCTTGGGAGTCTTCACTGCAACCACAAGGAGAAAAAAGCAGCTCGTTATAAAAGACCCACCTAATTGATTGTGCAGTGAGATAAACTGTATGCGTAGCAGGCTGCCTTTGTCTGAGCCAAGTGCTGAGTAGTTTTATGCTCAGAAAGTTCTGTAGCAATTGTCAGAGAAGCTGGGTGAATTAACGTGGTGTCCTATTTAATGTCAACAGTAGGTGCCTCTGACCAGCATGAACTCCTGTCCTTCCATGTCAGTTCAGTTGGGTTCTTCACTATGCTCTATAACTGGTTGCATCTGAAAAGGCTGCGGCTTATCAGGAAGGAACATGCAAGATCCCCATGTAGCTGTGTACCCATGCTGATCCCTATCATTCTGTTTTTTGGGGGGCTGTTGAAAATGCTTTGTTACTGTTTATAACATTGATGTGCATTAAAGACCACCAGCAGCTGGAGAAGAGCAGTGAGGAATCCTTCTGGGATACGTTGAAGTGCTCTACAAGGTCAGGCACGGTGGCAGTGTCTCTGCATCACTCATCACTTAGTAGCCTGAAGTGCCTTTCCTGTGTTGCATTGATGCATCTTAGCAACGTGTGCCCAAAGCAGTCTTGCCATCCTCAGAAGTGTTACTTTGGCACCTCTGGTTTGTAGAATCCTCCTGGGCTGGGAGCTGGGCTGATCCTATTGAGGATGGCTAGAAGATAGCCAGGATTGCTACAGAATGCTTCAACTGTTAAAAACAACTGTGGAAAATAATTTGCTGTAAGCAGACTGAGGGACCTGCTCCCCAGATCTGTCAGGCACACCTTGCTGTCATGAAAAGTGATGGGAATAGATGGGGGGTTCTCAGAGCCTTTCAGAATCCCAGCCAGGGTTAGAACCTTGGAAGCCATTGAACAAGTCATTGTTCAGCAATATCAGTGGCTACATTGTGTGATTTGGGACAAATTAGCCTTAACAGCTGAATAAGGACTTTGTGGGCTGAGACATAAACCCTTTTGTTCACAGCTACATTTGGAATGCTGAAATCTTGCATGAGGTTAAGTTCGATAGTCTACTTGAATTTAATTGATTCTTGACGAACGAAGGGTGTGCAGAACTGCTATAGACTCTCTCATAAAATAGTAGATACAAATGAGATTTGAAATATAAACAGTACTGAGAGAAATGCATTCTCTTCTTGTGTTGGCTGCTGTCACTCCGAGGGCAGACTTCACAACTCGGAGGGCAGCAGAGAAATCTAATCCTCTAAAAACCTACACTTGTATTTGGGAACAACTCTTGTTTCTGTTGGAGCTGTTGGCAGAGCTTTGTAGGTTTCAGTGAGCGGAATCAGAGGAATGGTATGAGTGTAAATGCAGTGGGAAGGAGGAAAATGAGTTGGAAGTGTACAGACTGATTTCAAGTCTTCCTGGAGAGCAGCAGAGCGGGCAGTTGTGCACTTCAGTGCGTTTAATAATAAAAGAAGACTTCAGAAGGCTTGAGCGCTTTTTTTGGTCTTCAAATCAAATATCCCAGTGAGAAATGCATTCCTGTATGAAACACCTGTTATCCTGTAGCATAAAAAAGAGGAAAGGTCAGTGTGAGCTTACATCTTGGAAGGTGCAGTTCATAAGGGCTGATAAAACACCACATCGTAGTTCTGATGAAACAAGAACGTGGCAGAAGATAAGGTTGGCTTGTGGGTAGGTGAGCCGAAAGCTAAGAGAAACATTGCTGGTCTTGGGAGGACTACAGAGGACTTTTTGTTCAAGAAAACAAAATTGAGGAGAAAGAACCTTCTCATCTCATCGCAGCCCCTGGAGCTAGGCTGACCTCCAGAGATTGATTGGGATTTCAGTATCTTCATTTAAAAGGTATCAGACCATTTAGTTGCTTGGTGCACACCTGCTGTTGGGTGAGAGTGAGAGCCAGTGCTTAATGAAAAGGCTGCTCACCAATCTGTCATCTGCTGGGCGTTTGAACCTTTATTGTAACTTTGGAACTTGACTGTTTTATTATTCCAGGAAATTTAACAGATTATCTGCTCTGTTAATGGTTCTTCTCTTTGTGGGAAGGGTGTGAACTGGATGTAGAGAGCCACAACAAGCCATGCCCAGCTTGTCTTAATTGGCCTCTGAAAATCCCACCCCAGGGCTGGGAGCTGTGTGACCTTTGGCCGATGTTTGTCTTGCCCTGTTCTAAAGGGTCTTGCATTGAAACCACATTTCTAATTACTGCTAGCCAAATTGGTTTAGCACAGTGAGTTAGCTTATGCTAATCCTCCGGCTGCTGGACTGTCCTTGAGCAGCAGAACAGAGCTCGTGTTGGGTGCCCTGGGCACAGGGCAGTGTTGGCTGCCTGCTTCTGTTTTAGGCAAGTCTCGGTTTGGATCTTCATGTATATGATGACTCTGACCACCAGCACCTTGGTGACTGCTTACTGCTCCAGGTGGAAGAGCACCCTTTGTGTTACTGCACGTGGTTAGTTGTACAGACAGCAGAACTCGCACCTTCAAGGCCTGACCTCTTTGACTCTCCATGTGACTCAACTGTCCAAGTGTCTCAAGACCCAAGAAGGACAATAAGGCTGGTTTTAGCATGTCTTATCCTTAAGAGATGGAGTGGAGCACAGTCTCGCTGTGCAGAGCACATCTGTCCGTTGGCGTTTGGGGAGTTTGTTAGCTTTTGGTCCAAGAGAACAAACCTAGAAAGTGCAGCTAGCACTGCCTCCTGCCTGCACTTGCTGCTGCACCTGGCACTGGGGCTGCTGCCACACGCTGTCATAAACCTTGTGATGGGTTCTGCCACGTCCCGTGGCTGAGATGTGGTGGAGGACGAGATGTGAGGGAGCTGGGAGGTGCTTCCTCTGAGCTGGGAGGTGCCATGCTGGCCTCAGAACTGCAGGGTACGCTGGGGAGAACAGCACGCTTCTGGGAGATCCCACGGGGTAGTTATTTTGTGAGCTTTTATTTGAAGGCTAAAATGACTGCAGAGAGAAAGCTCTGTGAGCGTGAAGTGTCATAGGTGGCCAAGAACGCTGATGTGAGATTTGGGAGGATGGCAGTGGGGTCTTCAGGAGTTCAGGCTCTATTTGCAGAGGGTGTAGAACACAGCTTTGAGCCGCACTGTTCCAACAAGAGGATTTCAGCAGTGGGTCCCTGGCAGCAGGCAGGTGGCAGCCCGTGGCTTGGGGCACAGCTGGGACACCATGTCCTGCTCAGCCACATCTGCTCTCCACAGGCCCTGCTCAGAGTTCAAGAAGCAGCTTAGCAAAAAGATAAACACTAAAGCCAGACAGTGTCTTGAGGTGGGGTTAGGCTGTCCAAATTTAAGATGCATAATTAAGACGTTTCCTTTCTAGAGATGTCATAGTTTCTCTTGTTGGGACTCTGTGACTAACATAATTGCAGACAGCTCGGAACAGAGTCCAAGAAGTGTTGCAAGTAAGCACTGCATACTGTGAGTGTGGATAGCAAAGCTGAGCTCCTTTCCTGGGCTCCTCAGCAGTGTGTGCAGGGAGATGCGGTCAGCCCACTGCAGCTCTCGCTGGCTCCTGGAGGAGATCCAACCATGGGTACAGCCCCATAACTCAGAAATCTTTTCCTGCCAGGTGTGCAGTGGTGAGATCTCTTCTATACTGAGGAAACTGCTAGAAAAGCTTAGAAGCCCAGCAGGAAGCCACGCATCAGTTAGTCTAGCTGTCTGCCTGGATGCCTGAGAAGCTGAGAGCACACAATACAGACAAGCTCTGGTTCACCAAATGTGCACGAGGGTCCCCAGGTTGGGGCTGCTTCTTGCTCACAGCCTTGGTGGGGCACAGCAGGCTAACGGCCAGGTGTGCTGAAAGCACAGGAACATCCCACTTATTCAGGAAAGCACTGTGAGAAGGGGAATAAGTTGCTTCTCCCTCTTCTGCTGACCACCCAGCAGAGAATCAGGCTGGCTGGCCTCATGCATCATATCACTGCTTCTCTGGCTCTCGCTCAGTACGGCAGAGTGGCTTGTAAAGGTAACAGTGTGCATCTTGCTGGCTCTGCTGCTGATATTTCTCCTTCATTTCCCCAGGCTGTAAGACTGGAAAGCACGTACCAGAACCGCACTAGATACATGGTGGTCGTATCCACCAATGGCAGGCAGGACACGGAGGAGAGCATCGTCCTGGGAATGGATTTCTCTTCTAATGACAGGTACTCACGCTGTCAGGGTGGGGAAGTCCTTGTGTTCACCCATCTGTTGAGTCAAGTTTAGCAATCGCTGTCTAGTGTCTGCGCTTTCTGGGGGCCGTTTCAGATTTTCCAGCCTGATGCCTTTCTCCAGAACCAGAGTTCCTCTTTTGCTTTTCGTAAAGAGGTAGCAAATAGGAGCAAAAGAGCTCAAGTCAGCGTTTCCTCCACGCCTCAGGCTTGTGTGAGTACATGAAGTGCCCTAAGTGGCCTTTGAAAAGCAAGGTCCCAGAGCTCTGTGTCTGCACACCAGGCACAGGGAGGACTTGCAGCAAACCAGAAAACTGCAGTTTGAGAAGTTGGGCATCAGGGTTCAGGAGAGCAGCAGTGACTATCAGACAGCACTGTGCCAGGGTCATTGGAGCCTGGGCCTGATGAGAATGTCAGGATTGCTGATGGCACAGCATGTCTTCTCCCCAGGCATTAGCGTGTCGTCAGGGTTTAGTGCTTTTGCTTCCTTCATTTTAATTGCCACTGACCTCTCCAAGGTTGGGGAATGTAAGTGGGAAGCAGTAGCTTCAGGCGTAGAAGGGGACACTGCTCTCTTTGAAGAGAGCACGGGGGGCATGGAGCTCTTTGAAAAAGTCAGAATAAATAATGGTCTATGTGAGGAATTTTTAAATTTAAGCAGAAAAAAGATATTCAAAGCATTCTGGAAGTTTTAATACAGATGCTTTTTTTTTTTTCTAGTTCTGACTTTAAGCACAGAAATGAATCTCACTGCTGACCCTAGCTGCTAGAAATTACTTTCGGGTGGTTAGCAGGGTCACTGGAAAACCTTTTAGAACAGTTTGGCTAAAAGGAGATTTTGCAAGCAGCTTGCTGATGGTGACAGCCATGCTTAATTTCAAGTGGTTGGTTTTGGATGCTTTGCTCAAGTGATGCCTACTGAAGAGAGAGCAGTCCCAGTCTGTGCGTGCACGTACAGCTATGGCTCAGGGATGCTCTTATGGCAGTGCAAGAATAACTTGTCCTTGCACAGGTTGCTGTGAGCGTGGAGCCTGCTATTGGCTGGGATGTACCATCACTGCCACCTTTGATAACTGAGAGCTCACTGGCATTCAGTCTTTAATAACATAGCGAGGTGGTTTTAGCTGTCTCCTAGAGTTACTCAGGTTCTGGATGGTCACTCTGATACACCCTCCCCTAGCCCACTTGCTATTTATAATTCCATATAGACTTGTTGCTATGGGCTCTGATAAGTGGTTGCTGAACAGTATCACTAAAAATACCCCAGCCACCTTGGGAAGCCTTTTAAAAACATATCTTTCCATGAGCTCATCTCATGTTGTCAACAGAAATAGCTGCATGCTGCAGTGTCTCCTTGTGCCGGCCGCTCCGAGGCGTGCGTTTCTGGGGCTTTGCATCTGCTGACCCGTGGAAGCCTCAGGTCTTGCCCTTTTCCCCTACTTCTCATGGGCTAGCAGCTCTGGTAGGCTTGGTGGAAATCTGAGAGCAGCTAGAGCAAAGCATAGGAACAGGAGGCAGGTGAATCTGACCCTTCTTGAAGATGGTGCCTTTGTTATGGAGCAGTCTTAGAGCCCTGTGAGGCCGAGCTTTCTGGTCGGACAGCCTGCCGTGGGTTGTGCTGGGGTTCCCCTGCCCTTGTTTTTTTCCATCACTTAACTTCTGCTTTTTCGTTGGCCTTCTGCTCAGCCTTGCAGAAAGCAGGTGACTGGAGACAGAGCTCTGAGCAGCTGAGAGAGGAGTGGGCTTCCTGAGAGGCGTCTGCTCAACCACCGGGCTGGGAGGGGGCATGGGGCAGGAGTCAGCAGCAGGTGGTAAGCTGCAATTGCTGACAGTCACCCGGCCATTGCGCTGACCCCAGTTCCCAGCAGCTGTGGTTGAGGGACAAACAAGAAAACAAAGCTGTGCATTGCAAAACCAGAAGTAGAACCAAACCCACTTGAGCCTGGGAGGGACTAATCTGTAATGAAAGCCTTGAGCTGACCCAAGGCTGAGCCCCTCTCACCTTCTGTGCAGAGCTTGCTGCTTCTCGGTCCTGTTTGCTCTTCTGGGTGTATGTTGACCCTTAGAGCTTGCTTCAGAGAGTACTTCTGTACCCTGTATCTGGGTAATAATCCTTGCCAGGCACCTGTACAAAACAACACTGGCTCTGTTCCTGAAGCAATGGTGGGATCTTTTTTTTTTCTCCCAAATAAGCACAAACACCTGCAACCATTGCTGTGAAATTAGGATAACAGTGCTGCAGTAAATGTTCTGACCTTCTCTTTTTTTTTTCCCCCTACAGTAGCACTTGTACAATGGGCTTGGTGCTGCCACTGTGGAGTGACACCTTGATCCACCTGGACGGGGATGGGTGAGTGTCTTTGTACTTCTGGCAGAGGGTCTCTGTGCGCAGCACAGTCCATGGAGGAGGGTTCAGATGATTTCAGAGCTTCAGCAGATCCAGCAGACCTTCTGCTGTTGACCTGTGCCGGGTTAGTAGACCTAAAGGCCCTGAATCACAGCGTCTGTAGCAGGGAGCACCAATAATTGACTTATCTGTGCATAAACACGCACTGAGACAGTGGCTCATGTGTGTGTTTAAGCTGGAGTAAAGGAGCTTTCACTGGCGAGTGGGTGTGTAGTAAAAGCTCCTTAAAGGGATCCTATTATGTGTTCCTCCACCACGCTTGCAGCAGGCAGCGTTCTGCTGAACATGAAATAAGAATGATGTGTCTCTGCCAAGTAGACGCCTGACTTGCAGGCTCCTGTTTGTGCCAGTTACAAAGGCTGTCCAGTGCAGCACTTGGAATGACTTTTCTTTCCTTGGTAGCTGCCCCAGGATCACTTTAGCTGCGCTCTGTTGTTCCCAGCTGTGGCACTGAATTTGTGTTGCCAAGGTAAACAGCACAGCACTGTCCCACTGCCTTAGCTTTGTTCCTGAAGAGCAACTGCTTAAAAAAAAAAAAAGACACCTTAGTGCTTTTAGTTTGCTGTTTTGATCTGTTTTCTAGCTGAGCTCAGCAGTCTGCATAGGACCAGTCCTTCAGAGCTCTAGCCTGCTGCAAACTCTGTGCTGTAACTGGAAAGCTGCTTTTGGGACATGTTTTTACTGTGCCTCTTTTCTCCACAGCGGGTTCAGTGTATCCACGGATAACAGGGTGCACATATTCAAGCCGGTGTCTGTGCAGGCAATGTGGTAAGCACTCACTGTAATCAGTCCCAGCCATCCTTTTTCCAGGCTGTTTTGGTTTCTTGGACTTCTAAAAAGCAGGTGTTCCTTTAAGTTAGTGGTGTCCTGAGCCCTGTTCAACAGCCAGCACTCCCTTCAGAGACAGGGAAGGAGGGCTGATGCCAAAGGACAAAAGCTGCTCACACCAGGGCACAGTAGTGAGCTGGGGGTAGGAGGAATAGGGTCATTTTCTTTGCAAAGCACTGCTGCTTTGGATCCCTCCAAATTGGAGTTTGCTACTGATAGGAGCACACATTTGAAATATTTTATCTGTTGTAAATCAAGAAACACACTCTGTACATATTTTAAAAGTTTCTTTCTTCAGTGAGACATAATCACTGTGATAGCGAGAAGGAAAGAGAAGCTGCCTGCATTTTTCTTTCCTTTTAGGGTGGTTCATGTAAGAATGTAGTGGCCATTAAAGTATTTCTGGCTCAAGCTGCTTTGCATTGCAGAAATACATCCCCTGTCAGGGTGTCATGCTACTGTGTCACCCCAGTGGTTTTGACCTGGATCCTTCTGATCACAGTCAAAGATTTAAAACGAGCTAAAAATAGGAGAGGGGGATTTGTTTCCCAGCAGCAGCTGAAGAAACTTGTAACATCCCTCGTGCAGAGAGGAGGGAGGGCAGGCCGTTAAACACCTCTGTGAAGTCGAGCACTAAACCCTTGGGTGTGCAGCTTTCTGTGTGCAGTTCCCATCTGTCCTGGCCCTGCACAGAAGGATCTGTCAGAGCACTGTGTATCGGGGACACTTGCTGTGCACTGTACTCTGGTGCAGGCAGTTGCATCATGTTTTGGGGCCTCTGCCTCTGAATTGTGGCCACGTTTGCTGCTATCTGGACAAGAGGAATATGTCTTGGTATGCTTCAGTGAAGCGTGCAATAATCCACACCCTGTCCAGACAGCACCACAGGCTGCTGCACACAGCACTGGGCTCTGTACCAACTGATGGGACATGAGTAGCATCCTGGATTTGGCAGCTGCTTTGTGCTCAGTGCCATCCTGGTAATCCTGCAAGTATTTTTCCCTTTCTAGGTCTGCTCTGCAGAGTTTACATAAGGCGTGTGAGGTGGCACGAAGCAACAATTACTACCCAGGGAGCCTCTTCCTCACGTGGGTCAGTTACTATGAGAGCCACATCAACTCCGACCAGTCCTCGGTCAATGAGTGGAATGCTATGCAAGATGTGCAGTCCCACCGGCCCGACTCACCTGCCCTCTTCACAGACGTGTGAGTTGGTCTGGCTCTGCTGAGCTGAGCTGTTTGGCTGTCAAAGAGGAGCCCTATTTCCACAGAGTTTACTCTTAACTAAGTCCTAATGAGGAGAGATTTCCTGCTGGGGTTAATAAATGCACCCCTGGTTAGGTAAACACCAGTGCTGGAAGTTTTGCCCTCCTGGGGCTGCCTTACGTCTCCTCCAGCCTCTGTTTCCATTCTGTTTGTTTACCTTTGGCTTTAGGCTCTCAGATCTTTGCGTGGTAAGTCCTGTGTTACTGCAGTAAGAGAAGGTGTGGTGTAATCTGGTACCCGGGCCTTCCTGTTTGCTAGTTTGTACTCTGGTTTCCAGGCCTGGTGCCTTCCAGAACCAACAGGTTTCTCTGGACTTTGTTCTTATGCTGGAGTGTGTCTTAGCACATGGAACAACACAGTCCTCTTTCCTTACTCAGTTCTTTCAGCAGTGAAGTGTTTAGGTATGGACTTGTGAGACTGAGGCTCTAGAGAATGGGGACAAACAGCAGTACCAGTGTCTGGAGAGCTCTGTAAGTGTGGAACAGGACCCAACCTGCCTCTGCTAAGTGCTTGGGTGTCTGCTGATGCACAGTCCAAAAGCGGCTAAAGTAGATGTGCAGTCAGTTTGGAAAGGCAAAATTTGCAGCCTGTGTCAATACACAAAGGGTTACAACGCCTGTAATAAGTAATTGCTGATGATACTGATAGCATGTAACTTTAAAGTACTCTGTGACCAGATGTGATGCCAGGCGTGAGGGCTTCGTTGCCTGCTTTGTAGCAGAAGAGATAATTTCATGAGCCCCAGCTGCTTTCCCACTGTAATAGTGCTGTAGGTTGATTTGTGCTCACAGAGACCTCATTTTGTTGGAGTTCAGTGAGTGAATAATAATGCTGAGGCAGTTATTCAGCTGTGAATAGGTCTTCACACTTGATTGTTTTTTAATATACAAGGCAAACGCCTGAAAAGTTCTGGCAGGCTTTCAGATTAATACTGTCTTGCAGCTTTTCCTCCGTAAACTTTGGGTAGTCCGTTCTTTCCCCATTGGCAGCAATTGAATCATCTCCTGGGGACACCTGGACAGCATTCTCTTATCTGAGTCCTGGAATAATGCTTGAGGTTGAGGAAACTGGCAGCTTGTCTGATTTCTATTCACAAACCACTGGTTGGACACTTGTAAAGCAAAGTGTCTGCGGTTGCCATCCTGGCGGCCTTGCAGAGGAACAGAAAGGTGGTGGGAGATGTGACTGCTGGGCCCCTTCTGAGATGGTGATGGCTGAGACAGCTCTGTACTGCTGCTCTGTTGCAACTTCCCCTGGTGTTAGCCAGGCTATTTTTGCAGCTGGTGATAAGGCCCCTGGCAGCAGAGGCTGGAGGAATGCGCAGAGGCTTAGCTGCACTCTCCTCTCCATGTAGGGAGCTTTGGAGCTGTTACCTTTCCAAGAAAGGTAGGGAGAGGCTTAGATATTGCTCCAGAGAGTATAATGCAGCCTTCCCAATTTAAATTTTACCAAATACCAGAGGTTCTGTGGATGACTGCAATGGATTAGGAGCATTCAGTTGGTCTCTCTTGTACAACTGGGGACATAAACTGGGCTTTACAGTCACCTGAATTCCCTTCAGCTGAAGATGTGTTTAGACAGTAGCGAGGCTGAACAATACAGGCTCTAAAATCACCACGAATCCAGTTCCTTTCCCCACCCACTGACTGCATTGCTCTCTTCTGATAGCCCAACCGAGCGGGAGCGCACAGAACGACTCATTAAGACCAAGTTAAGGGAGATCATGATGCAGAAAGATCTGGAGAACATCACATCAAAAGAGGTGAGCGGTGAGGGAGCAGCAGCGCAAATTAAGAGAGTTCTTTGTGCCATGGAGAAAGGCCAAAAGAAAAAAAAAAACTCACGTGGTGTCTTTGTGTTCCTCCACCCCACCCAGATACGCACGGAGCTGGAGATGCAGATGGTGTGCAACCTGCGGGAGTTCAAAGAGTTCATTGACAATGAAATGATAGTGATCCTGGGGCAGATGGACAGCCCCACTCAGATATTTGATCACGTCTTTTTGGTGAGTCTGAGAGGGGGCTCTGAAAAGTTACAGCTGAAAACACACCTAACCCTTCTCACACTGTCTTGGTTAAAGCGAGGGATAGAGAGGAGCTTCAGGGGTCCCTAAAGGAGGGTTTGGCTGATGTTGAGGTTGCATACGCTGAAGCAAGACACAAGACAGCAGTGCTGTTGAACACTTCTTGGCTATGCTAAATCTTGCCAAGCTGTAGTCCCTGTCACTAGATGGTGGAAGGGAAAACATTCTTAGTTCTGATTTCTTTTCGGGGCTGTTTCCACTGGTGTAAGATCAGTTTTATAGCTTTAACTGGTTAGGGTACCCACATGTTAAATTCTGTTTGGGAAGAGCATAACGACAGCAAAGAGGGAGGGGAGGAGAGCTGCTGGTGTGAGATTCAGGTGGAATTACACTCTGGTAACAAGGAAAGCTCTGAGTTCATGTGATCCAGCGGGAACAGAGGGGTTTAACCAAGGATCCTGGAGATCAGTCACTTAAGGAAACATAAACGTTTCGCCTGTTAATGTTTTGCTTGCTTAGCTGCCTTTCATTGCTGCTGGGGCCTAATTACTGCACCTCCTTCTGATGAGTCAGCTCTCTGGATTTCCCAGCCCTGAAGGAACGGACACCGGTTTGGTTGGGCTGTCTGAGCCTATGAGGTTGGCTCGACTTGAAACAAAGCTGAATCCTTTTGGAGCAGCTGGTCTGTCCAAGCAGAGTCAGCCTCTCCCAGTCTCCTGAAGCTTAGACCTGGGCTGTGGCTCAGAAGGGATGGTGTATGTGAGCGCTCACAAGAAATTGTGGTGGGGTAGAGCCAGGAAACTTAAAATACCTACGATGTAATGTGTTTGTGTGGACTAGGTGTTCCCAAGAGAGACTTGTTAGAAGATTGCAGTGCTGGTCAAAGGCAATGCAGGCAGTTCAGTCCAAAGCAGAGCTTGGAACCTTGGCTCTGAGTACATTTAATGGGAACAAGACCATAATAAAGAGGCTTGCAGGCAGCACCAAGGAGGAGCGCTGTGTCTGATGTCTGGAACAGAAGTGTTTGCAAAGCAGGCTTTGCAGTGAGGAGCAGTGCTGCTGGGCTGGGCAGCAGCTTCTTCATTCAGAAGCATGTATCCTGCAAAGCAGGGGTCTCTGAGAGGCACAGAGCTGGTTTCTGTTAAAGCGAGAGCCCTATGGGATCCTGCTTAGGGAGTGCTAACAATAACTAAGTAGGAAGTAAAAGACCTGATGATGTCACTGATTGTGGAGCAAGGGACAGGAGAAAAAACTTGCAGCACTGTACTCTGTACCTGTGGAAATGGTGGTTCTCAGGCTGGAGTTAAATTGCCCTTCCTTGGACAGGAAGTGACAACGTGAAGCTGACTAAGGCAATATGGCAATCAACTTGTTGGCAGATGCTGAATAGCAAGCAGTGAGCAGGGCTGTTCTGGTGTCAGTGCTGCCTGGGTCCTTCTTGTATCTGAGCTGTCCTTTTGTTAGGAGCTGTTTCTGTTTAGGGCAGGGAAGCAAAGAGCTCACACGCCATCATTTGTGAAGGAAGCTGTTGTCTGAATGGCCTTGATCTCAGCTGAGGTGTTTGGGCAGGAAGCAAGCAGCCTGCAGGCCCTGAGCATGCTGCAGAGATGAGGGTAAAGCCTGTTTGTGTCTTTGCTCACACGGGCTTTGAGTATGGGGATGTGTGTATATCAAGTGAGCTTACAGGGTTGCTGCCTTTGATGTATGAGATGGGTATTTCATGTATAAAGAGCACCTGGGTGGTTTTAAACACAAGCAGGCTCTCCTCTGTGGGGCAGAGCTGTCAGCAGCCTCCAGGGAAAGGGTGGAGCGGGCTCAACTGTGCTGGGGTTCTCAGTGGTGTGCAGGAAGTATACGGTGCTGGGCTCCTGCTTTGCAGAGCTTTTTGTTGCTTCAGAAGGGATCTGGCTGATGGGTTTGCTGGATTTGAGGTCATGGTGACAGTCCCTGGATCCATCAGTTGTCCTTCATCTGGCTGATGTGTCCCGTTGCATGTTTTCCCTGCAGGGCTCTGAATGGAACGCCTCCAATCTGGAAGACTTGCAGAACAGAGGGTAAGTAGCTTCAGGCCATCAGCTTAAAAGCAGAAGCCTGCCCTCAACACTTGTCTATGCACTAAACCTTACCTGCTGAGTAACCTGAGACTTATTAAAGCGTTTGCAGATCTGAACAAGCTCTTGCTTTCTCCGAAGTCTATGTCCCACAAACAGGCACCCTAAAGTAAAAGAATCTCATTCCCTGACCTTGACTGACATCCCCTTGGTGAACAAAGGAAGCCAGCAACCTCATAGCTACAAGCAGCAGAAAGCTACAGTTACTGAATTGGATGCTGTGTTGCTGGCTCTGTGCCCCTCTCTTAAGCCTTCACCATTACTGGAGCCTGGAGCTCCAGACTGCAGCAGGAAGGAAAACGTGTGAAGGAACATTTGTTCCTTTGAGTGGGGCCCTGTAGGAAGTACAGTGCTGTTGCTCTAGGGCTTAGCAATAGGGGCTGCTCTGCTTTCTGCCTCTTTCAGACATAAGGTTAGTGTGTCCTCTCCCTAGGTCGGGTGGATCTGAGCACCAAGATTGTGTAATTAAACCATTACTTACAGGTTTGGCTGATTTGTGCCAATCCGGTGGAAAAATATAATCACTGCTGAGCTGAGTTTGATAGCAGACTTCTGCTCCACGGAGAACCAGCGTAGCAAATTGACTCATTAAGCCAAGGCTCTGCTGCAGTTTCCACGGTCAAGCAGGCCCCACTTGACTGCTAATGATCTCATACCAGCTAGAGAGATGGGACGTCCCTCACAGTGCTCTTTTAAGTCTGGCAAGCCAGCATGAGTGCAGTTCATAAACACCTTACAAGTGACCCTCAGGGCTAAGAGACCTGGATGGAGTTGTAAAAACCTTATGATTTCTGTCTTTCCAAAAAACTTAGGGAGAAGAAATAAATCTTCCCAGTGGCTCATTGTCTGTTAACTCTCTCTGTATTTATTTTATACATTTGTTTAACTACAGTATTGCTCCTGAGCCTGTGCCTTCAATTTTCTGTGTTATTGCTGCAGCAGGAGGAAAGACTCATGAAGGAGCTTTGAGAAAGCATCCAAACGCAAGCAGAATGGTCAGTGCAGGAATGTTAGCAACACTTAGAGCAGAGAGGTGATGGCAAGCAGAGCCACCTGACAGATGTGAGGGAGAGCTCCTTTGTCTGTGTTAGGCAGTGCTTCCTTACCCTCAGTCCTAATTTCCAGGGAGGTGTGTTCAGGACTGCAGCTCTGAGTGCTGTGCGTTTTGCCAGTCACAAAGGGAGGCAAAGCTGTTATCTAGAAGCTGTGATGTCTCTGAACCCACTGCTTTCTGCACAGTCTGCATTTTTATCCGCTGTGTTTCCATGCAGGGTGCGGTATATTTTGAATGTGACTCGAGAAATAGATAACTTCTTCCCTGGCCTTTTTGAGTACCATAATATTCGGGTGTACGATGAAGAAGCAACAGATCTTCTGGCTTACTGGAATGATACCTACAAATTCATCTCCAAGGCAAAGTAAGTCTTTTCAGAACAGACTAAGCACATTTAGAAGATGTATACTAAGCACTTACTACTTTCCCAATGACTTTGTCAACTAGTTTTCTTCCTTGTCTGCCTAGACATTCATTTTGTGGTCTTTTTAAGTGCTAGAGTTGCCTTCCATGAGCTGTCGTTCTTACATGTGCTTGTAGAAGGGGCAGTAGGACTGGTAGATGATCTCTCCTGTGTCAGGGAGCTGACAGTTTACCTGCTGCGTAAGAGACACAGTGGGTCTCAGGAGTGCTGGTGGGAGGAAAAGGCAGTAACAAATGGAGCAGGGTTTATCAACAGTAAGAAGGAAAATTTTGAAATACGAACACAAGCATAAGCTGTTCCCTGCTTTGCTAGGCTGTACTGTGAAGCCTACAGCCTGGAAGCAAGTTCATGTAGTGTTATATAGAGCAAACTCTTCCCCTTTAACAAGAGAAATGCCTGCATAAGTCTCTGAGCTGTCAGTTACACCGAGTAATCTGATAGTGGATGTTGAAAGTTGTCACTTTTTACTGCTAAGAACTGTATCCCAGTTATACGAGCTGTCTCCAGTTAATTCAACAGCCTTTTTATGGGAAAACTGGTCAGAAGGCAGAGTGGCATGTGTTGCCTTTAAAGTATTGTTTCCATTATAGCAGTCTGTCTTCTCTTAACCACAGCTGGTGCTTGCGGGTTTGTCATAGCCTTGAAAAGCTGACTTACTTGAGTATGGCTCTCCTGAGCGAGTTGTAGATACATATTTTATTGAAGACTGTTTCTTTAAAAGACGTCACTGTTTTCCCTTGAGTTCTGGCTTTGAAGTGTTGTCATCCTCAAGTACTTTTCTGCCCAGAATAATTTCCACTGGGCTTGAATTGCTGGGCCTCAGTTCTACATGTGATTGGTGAAAGTGAGGAGTCTCTTAGGCTGGAGCTGTTACCATACCCCTTCCTTTGTCCTGTCTGCCTGCTGGCCAGGGGTTGTGCTGGCCAGCAGTCTGAAGATTGCTGTGAGGTTTTCTCAGCTTTGTAAATGCATGAGGATGGCAACACTTGGAAAAATTCTTGAGGATGACAGCACTTCAAAAGCAGTACTTAGGGGAGAACAGTGATGTGCAAAGACTTCTATAGCATAGAACCCCTTGGCAGTGCAGACATCTCCTCTGAGCAGTGTGGCTGCAGGTGTGGGCTCAGGCAGCTGTGATGGCTTGTTGTGCTGTGTGGCTGTGTGTGCTCCATCACCTCCCAGTTTGTCCTGTGGGAGCTTCATGTGGCTGGCAGTACAGAAACCTGGCACATGAAGGAGAGAACTCCAGGTGCCTAGGTGAAATTTTCTCAGTCTTCACTGTACCGGTGTGCAGAGGTCAGAGATAAGGGCCAGCTAGCCTTCCTCCTCCCGTTTCATGGCAGGCAAACACCTGAATTCCTGGGAGCAGTGCTGGCTGCCCACGTTTGCTGCCTGTACCAGCCTCCCCCAGGCACAGCGGGTGCTCCTTCAGCTCGCAGACACTGTTTGCTTTCCTTTCAGTAAGAAAAATCTCTCTATCTGGGTGGGAGCTAGGAAGAGTTTCCAGCACCTGGCTAAAGCAGTGCTGGTTTTGTCCAGTCACCAAATCCAATGAATATGTTGTCAGTAGTTTACAGTTGTGCTAGCAGCTCTCCTGAACTGCTTGGAATCTTCCAAGATTATGTTTGTGGACAGTGATACTGTGTTTGTGTGACAGATGCCCTTTTTATTTGCAGAACTGCTTGTTTCCAGTGGGCTGTTAAGACTGGAGGATGCCATATCAATCCTCAACAGTCTTCCTAAATCTGCACAAACAAACGATGTTTGTCTGCTTTGGAAGAGCTCTTGTAACTAAATCTGTTAAGAATATTAAGATCTCGTTCTTCGCTTTCTTTGTCTCTTGCTCCAGTTTGTAAATAGGATTTCCAGGTGACAACCAAGAGGCTCCAAACGAGTCCGTGGCACTGAAAATATTTGATAATGCTCTGGTAGAGAATTTGCTGTTTTCTTAAGCTTCTCAGAGACCGTGCTTTCTGTTTAGTGATTCTCTTTGTGTTTCACGTCAGGAAAAATGGTTCCAAGTGCCTGGTGCACTGCAAGATGGGGGTGAGCCGCTCAGCCTCCACAGTCATTGCCTATGCCATGAAGGAGTACGGCTGGAACCTGGACAGGGCTTACGACTACGTGAAGGAGCGGCGCACGGTCACCAAGCCCAACCCCAGCTTTATGAGGCAGCTGGAGGAATACCAGGGGATCCTGCTGGCAAGGTGAGTGGGAGGAATGACTGGGAATCTTAAGGGTAGAGCTTCCATCCCTGCGTTATGGCTATCTGGAGAAAGGTAGCGCTTTGTATTCATGGCTTGGGATGCACTGGAACAGGTTGCCCAAGGAGGTTGTGGATGCCCCATCCCTGTGGGCATTCAAGGCCAGGCTGGATGTGGCTCTGGGCAGCCTGGTCTGCTGGTTGGTGACCCTGCACATAGCAGGGGGTTGAAACCAGATGATCATCATGGTCCTTTCCAACCCAGGCCGTTCTATGGTTCTATGAAAATGGGTGTAACAAAGAGCTTTTAGGAGCCTGTTCAGCTTCTAAGTTGTCTGTGGTTTTCTTTAGGGGATTGCTACTACTATCTGAATGCAGCATTCAGAGCTGTGCAGGCTCCAGCAGAGATAAATGATGTCCCTCTTTCTTGGCAGGGAGCTGGCTTTGTCTCCATCCCAGCCTTCCAGCTCCCTGTTGAACATGCCCCTCCTCAGCAGCTGGTCTGGTTTTATTTAGATCGCTTTGGTAGGTGTTGCTGTTAGGGGAGGGGACAGGATGTTCTGTGCATTGCAACAGTGGTGTTTGTTCCTGTGTGGAGTCCTGGGGCTGGGATGGGGTATGGGCAAGTGTCTTGTAATCCCAAACCTATCACCTATTAGCAAAAAGACATAAATATTGCAAGAAATCTGCCTGTAAATTGTGTTAAGCAATGTCTCCACGTGATCAGCTGGAAGGAGGTAGTGATACTTTTGTGTTTCGCCAGATGATTTATGTAGGATCCTGGTGTGCCTTGCAGGGCAGCAAATTTCAGCAGAGCTACCCAAGCTGACTCTCCTGCTACAGGAGGTGGCTGTTAACATCTTTTGGCCAAAGTAGCAATTTCATGGCTGCTTATTGCAGTTGAAAGGTGCCTGTCCTGTGCTGTTCTTCACAGCAGCTTGGGTATACCTGTGCTCTCTCCAGGGCACCCAGGGCTCTGTCTTTCACCTCTATTCCCATCTTGTTTTTGTCCTTTTGGCCTTTCCCACCCACTTGCAGAGATCTCCCTTCCCTCTCTGTGCTCATGACTTCCCTCTCCATTTGCTTCCAGCTCTCTGATATCTCTTTTGGGCCAGGTCTGGGTTCCTGATTTTTACACCAAACCCCAAACTCTGATCTAGAGGTGACCTGACCAGATAGCATGGCCAGGCTGCGAAATTCAGTCTTTTTGGGTGGAGGAAAGAAAACTTTCAAGATGAGAAAGGCACCAACATCCTGTACAGCCTTCACAGGTTTGTAAACATGAGAAGAGCCCAGGTTTGCTAGCAGCTGCTGCATCACATCTTCAAGCCCTCAGCCCTGCTTTGGCTAATCTGTCAATCTCGTAGTTGGTGGCACACCTATGAAGCCACCCTGTATGAATGGTTTGGTTAAGAGTGTTTGGTTTTCTTTCCTGTCTGTTTCAGTAATTATTTTCTCAAGAGGGAAGCCTTTCTTGCTGCCAACACGTGGTGTAGCTGCCCTCCCACTTGAGCACACCACAGCTCCTGACCTACTCTGCAAGTCCCTGTACAATGGCACAAACAGGATTACTCGTGAGGCTTTAAAAAATGCAACAGCAGTGCATTACATCTGTGCATGTAGGACTAAAAAGCCTGCAGTAAGTGAAGCTTCACTGAAGCAAGGAACAGGCTCTCTGTGCTGCTGGAATGAGCCTTCTTTATGTGTTTCCTTTCTCATCTCCAAACTGCTTTTTCTCCCCTTCTCCATTATTTAGCATTGCCCTCTGGCTTCCAGCTGCCTTGTTTATTGCTGTGGTATCCCAGGCCAGGTAAAAAACAAAAACAAAAAAAACCCAACAGATTCATGCTCATGTGACTGCTCGGATTTCAGAGGGAAGGTCTGTGAGGGCAGCCATGTGCTCGCACTATCTAGTTACGGTTTTGTGTTGAGCTTATAGCAACTGGGGCGTGTTTTCCAGCTGTAAAATGAAAACCCCCTGCCTGCTTTTAGTCACAACAGCAGGCGTGTTTTGCTTTGGAGCTGTCACACTTCCTGGGATTAGTTAAGCTGTCCCCTCCCTCTGGTGATAGTGGCAGAGAGGCCGAGCTAAAACCCTGTTTCTTTTATTAGTTATGGATAAGGTGCAGCAAAACACCGTTTGGCATCGCCTTGTGCAACTTGTGAGCCAGCAGCAGTGCTCTTCCCAGGAGCCTGGAGGTCTGGCTGCAGCATGGCCACGAGCACACAGCCACCAGCTGGGCTCTGCTGGGTGTGAGGAGAGGCAGTGAGCATTGAGCTTCAGAGAACATCAGCAGCTGCTCCCCAGGTTATGCAAGCAGAGACACGGGCAGTCCTTGCCATCCCTTGCAGTCAGGCCCAGATCTATTGGTGGCAGCCAGCTATGCTCCAGGACCCCTGGGAATGGAGCCTGCACCCCATGGCAGTGCCTGGTGGCATCTCGTCCTGACCTTCCTCTGGAAGGACCCCACTGTGGCTCGTGCCACGCGTGAAGGCTGTCACTGATGTTGGGGTTAAGAAGCTAAATCCATGATGGATTATTTTCCTTAGCTGTTGGGCACCCACAACGAAAACTGCTGCATTCTAATTAGTTCAGTAGCGTCTGTTAATTAACTTAACTGCAACCAGCGGACGTGTCTGGGAGCGATGCTCACACTGGCAGGGGACTGGAGAGGTTTGGCTGTGTCTCCTGTGGATTCCAGGGCCTTTCTGTGGTATGTGCTCTCCTCCTAGGGGCAAGTGGTGGAAGCACAGCCCTGTGGCCACGGTCACTCAGCAGAGCCCTGGCCAGCTGGTGCGGTTTGGTTGTGACGAGTTGCCTCCTTGGCTCTCTGAGCCCAGAACACTGGCTGGTTTTTTGGCAGGTGGAAGGTATGGTGGTGCAATGCTTGGATCTTTCTAAAGGGGCTTTCCAAGAGCTGCGGAACTCTTGACCTTCCTTCCTGTGGAAAGACAGGTGGTGTTTGGGGCTGATTGCTGGCTGCAGAGAATGTCTTCTGTGTTTTCCCATCACGCTCATACACGTACCAGCACACTTCTGGTTACCAGAGCCCCGGTACTGACCACTGAAGTTGCTCAGATGAAGCCATGAGGGAAATGAGTCTTCATTCCGTGTCCAGCACCCAGGACTGGGGACCCTGTCCCTTCTGGTCCCTGCTCACCTGTGAGCACGTTGGAGAACACCCTCTGGCTGAGGAGTAACCAGTCTAGAGCCAATCAAATTTTGTATTTGATGAGTAGATGGATAAAATATTGCTGAGGAGCTGGGGGGGAGGGGGTCAGGGAGAGCGTGTGTGTAGAGTGGGAGAGTGCAGTGGGATGTAGCTAATGGAAAGCAGCTTGTTATTGGGACTCCAGCAGCAAGTTTGACCCTGAAACACTGAGGTTAAGCTGCAGCTGTGCTCACTGTCTCCAGTATTTGCAGTTTTTTGTGTAGGCTGCATCCTCTTACAACGAGGTGGCTCTGGTATGTGAAAGCACCACTCAATGTTTCCTCTGCTCTTCCTCCCCGCAGCAAGCAGCGGCACAACAAGCTGTGGCGTTCACACTCTGACAGCGACCTCTCTGACCACCATGAGCCCATCTGCAAGTCGGGACTGGAACTGAACAAGAAGGAGATCACTACCTCGGCCGACCAGATCTCCGAGGCCAAGAGCAACGACAACCAGCAGCCCATGTCTCCTATCTACCCTGCTGAGCTGGACCGGGAGCAGCTCACGGAGGATGCAAATGTGATTGAGGAGAGCTGTGTGAAAGAGAGGAGGATCCACCTGGAGTTCACGTGTAGAGACTTCCACGTGGAGCAGATGGAGGACAAGCTGAACCTGAACAACATCAATGGCTGTACGGCAGGCTGCTGCGTGGATTCTGTCCCCCCCGATAACTGCCATGCTTCTGAGGCCTTAATGCAACTCCAGCACCCCTTGGAAATAACAGAATTTCCTGATTTGACTGTAGATGATCTGGAAAAAGATGCCCTTAAGCCTGATGTGAACGTGCACTTGGTTCCCATGGAAGAATTCACTTTGTGCTTAAAAGACTCTCTCCAGTCCCCAAACCAAAACGCGCCGAGTCTGCAGCAGAACGCCCAGCCTGAAGGGACGGACCTCAGTGCAGACAGGATTGACTTCTTCAGTGCTTTGGAGAAATTCGTGGAGCTCTCTCAGGAGAGCAGGTCACGCAGCTGCTCCCACTCCCGGCCAGAGGAACAAGGTGCTGGGAGGAATGGGGCAGCCAGGCTGCCTGTGCTGGAGGTGCTGCCTGCTGCAGACGTGGGTGCAGACGCCCCAAGGAGCAGCTCTGGAAACTCCCCTCAGGCATCAGATGACTCTTCCACAGATGAAGAGCAACAAAAGGTTAAAATGGCTTGCTGGGGGCTTTAGGAACTGCTGTTCCAACCTGCCTGTGGGTAGCTGCCTTGCTGTGGGGTTGCTGTGGACAGGGGTCTTCCTAGTTCCAGCCTTTGGGGAAGAGATTGCTAGATGCTTGTCCTTCTCTGTGCTTTTAGAGGCTTGCTACTTTCTGTGCTCTTTGCTCAAACACCTGTTTACTGGCAGTGCAGGACACTAGCTGAGTCAACCTTGACCTGACCTGCTCTGCTGTTCTCATGAGAAACTTATTTTTGAGTTTCACATCAGGAGAGCGGATAGGTGGGACGTGAGCCATTAGGGCAGCTGAGGCCAGCCAGCATCCTGAACCTGCACGGGTAATTTGTCTGCCTCGAGGAATGCACCAAATAACGGGACAGAGCTGGCACTTCTCCCTGCTTGGAAAACACCAGCACTGAGACAGTAAATTGAGACAGATGTAGAGTTTCTGCTGATTGAAAAAGAGTATGAGCCTGGCCAGGCCTAGGGAAATGGTCTCGGGTATGTCATGGCTGACTTCTCTCCTGGGGCAGAACTCAGTAACCTCTGAATTTAGGCACCTTTCTCCTATTATTGCTTCCTACCCTGCAGCAGTCTCACAGGGTTTGATGGTGTCCAGGGCCATCATTTTTTTAGGAGCCTCTCTTATTTAAATTCCACCCTGCATTGCTTGAATCGTTTCCATCTCCATGTGAGGCACTAAGGCTCATCCAAATAGAAGAGGCCGACTCTCTCCAGCAATTTGGCAGGAAGAGTTTCTGTGCTGCTGGGGGAAGCATTGCTGCCCATTTTGCTCCAGGAAACCAGAGTGGTTCAGCACTCAGCCCTTCTTCATGCTGCCCTTCTGTTTGCTTCCCCTACCTGAGCAGTCTCTTTGAACATCTTCAGTTCAAAACTTGAGTTTTTTGGTTAACTATTTTTCCCTCAGAACTTGTGACAAGAAAATAACAGTTCTTAAATCTCAGTCTGAGTGGAAATCCAGCCTGGAATATGTAGAGTGCAGGCCCAGAGATTGCTTATATGCTTGCGATCATTCTGTACTTGCAGTCCATCCCTGCACGTCAGCACACATGCTTTCTGCTCCTTTGGAGGAGTGCACCCTCATTGCCATTAAGCTGCTGCTGTGTGCTGTTTGTAATTCCTGTTTCTGCCTTGCAGGAGGTCCCTGAGCTGCCTGGCACCGGCCATCTCACACGGTCCCACTCAGAAAATGCCATTTCGGTGAAGGAAATCATCACGGAGATCGAGTCCATCAAGCAGGGAGCAGGGCCTGCTCAGCAGAAGGAGGGTTCAACCAACCTCACCCCGACACCAAAGAGGAACACGGTGCACGACCTGCCTGCGGAGGCGATTTGGGCGTCGGAAAGGGTGGATCAGAGCGAAGGACACCAGGAAAAGGAGAAAGACCCTCTGCAAGCTGAGCAAGAAACTGCTCCCTCACCTCAGCTCTCCTCCTGTAAGTCAGAGCTGGAGGAGGGTGAGCAGCACAGCGTCCACCCTGAGCCTAAGTGGTGCCCCGGCTCCGTCCGCAGAGCAACGTTGGAGTTTGAGGAGCGCTTGAGACAGGAGCAAGAGCACCAGCACGTGTCCCCAGTCTGCATCCTACTGACCCGCAAGAACTCCAGGAACGACTCTGCTGCTGCTGAGCTGCTGCCGCGGGGAAGGACGGAGGAACTGGAGTTGGCTCCGGAGGGTGATGCAGTGCAGGGCTCCGAGGAGCTGCTGTCACTGGGGGAAGAGCAGCCTGCAGGCAGGCAGCTGCCCACACCCCTCGTGCACCCCACGGAGCCCAGCCCAGGGCAGGAGGAGCACAGGGTGGTAGTCTCGTTTGATGGCACGGGGGAGCCGGCCCTGCCTTCCCTCCTTCCCAAAAGAATCGAAATCATTGAGTTCACTCCTATGGTCAGGGCCGCCGAGAGCTCCGCTGCAGGCAATGAGCAGCCCGCAGCCCTCCCTCTGCTGGATGAAAACTTGAACCCTTCGTTGTGCTCCGAGAAGGCAGCGGCCCCTCTCAGAGCTCTGGTACAACCGCCACTGCCAGAGCACGCGGTGCAGCAGCAGCAGGCCGCCTGCACCGTGCTCAGCCCCAGCGAGGAAGACACTGCCTCGTCCTTTCCCCTCGGTGCTGCTTCCCCCTCTGCCCAGCCCTCCTGCATGCCCTCAGCCAGCCCCGACCGCTCTGTGTTCCCCTGTGTGATCCACCTGGAGGGTGTCACCGAGCAGAGCACGAGCACGGACGATGAGCCGACCACGCTGTGCGGCACTGCGGGAGCTGCGGGTCTCCCATTCAGGGACAGCAGCCAGGCTCCGTGCCACGGTGGTGCTGGCTCCTCAACCAGCCTGCACGCCGCAAATGTGGACCTTCTGGACGTCTCCTTCCTGTGCTGCAGCCTGCCCCACAGCTCCAGCAGCCACAGCGTGGGAGAGCACAGCAACAGCCCCGGGCTGGTCAAGCAGCGAGCAAAGGAAATAGAAGCACGGATCCGGCACGCAGGGCTCACCACCCCCTCCCAGATGAAGCGCTCGGCATCCTTGGCCAAACTGGACTGCCTGGATCTCTCCAAGGACGACTTATCCGAGAGGGAGGCGGCCTCCCACTGCACCAGCCCCGTCCTCCTCACCTGCATGGCCCTGGGTGCAGGCTTCCACGGGGGGAGGTCGGAGGAGAGCTTGGAGAGCCCGTGTGGGAGATGCCACCCGTTTTCCCCACCCACCCTCCAGGATCCCAAACCTGCTCAGCATTTTGTAGAGCAGCTCAGAACAGCTGAGTGCATTGCCCAGAGCAGGCCGGTGGAGCGCCCGCTGGCTCAGTACGCCAAAGAGTGCGGCTCCAGCCAGCACAGCTCAGCTCCCAGCCCCGCTCCCACATGGACTGCCCCCCAGGAGGGACCCTCTGTGTTGGCAGCACCCCGACAGCAGCACGGTAGAACTCACCCATTGAGGAGACTCAAAAAGAGTAATGACAGAAAGCGGACAACCAATCCCCTCTATAACACCATGTGATTGTGAGCTCCGTGGTTCCACCCGGGGAGCTGCGCCGTGATCACACAAGGGGCAGGTGTAATATAAGGAACATGCACTTTATTGGTTAATTTTATATATATATAGTCATTTTACCGTTCCTGGCGCATGTAGGTGTGGGTTGGTTCTTCTGTGTGTGATTCTGACTGCAGGACTGTTGGTTGGTTTTTGTTTTTTATGATTTTTTTTTTTTATGAACTCGGATAACCTCAGATGTTCTTTTTGTTGTTGGTTTGTTTTAAAAGAACACCTCTCCCTGTTGGAAACGGACGCTGGCTCACTGCAGCGGGGCAGAGGTTTGCTCAGAACCAGCTCCTAGATCCTCACTTGAATCAGCCCCGTGCCTCAAGATGGTGCTGGGCATTGGGGCGAGAGCCCACGCAACTGTGAAGGCTGTGCCAAGTCCCTTTTGTTCACTTTGTGCTGCAGGCTGGATCTGGATGGTGCTGGCAGGTCCTTTATGGAGCTCAGTTCTGCCTGTGTGCCCCAACAGGAGCACAGGGGTGTGAGCTCAGGGACCCCCAGCTCTGCCCTCACCTCCTCCCCCAGCCGAGAGCCCACGACCCGGAGTGTTCTTCTAAAACAAACACCTCAGTAGGGCATGAGCCCTCCCGTTACTTGAATACTGCTGTGGGCCTTCCACGTTCATGGCCATATCGTGTCCTCTGCCCTCTGCTGCCTCCCTGCACCCCAGAGCTGCCCCACATCCCCTCTGCATCCCAGAGGCCCTTGTAGTTGTTACAGTTGTGTTCCCACACTGAATGCAAAGCTTTGTCCTCTGTTGCCTCTCAGCCTGGAGGGAGGATCTTTCCTGGAAATTCTTGTTTTTTGCTAAATTGTATATATGATATTTATATAGATATTTTTTGTTTCTATGTTGGTTATTATTTTGTTTCCTTTTTTTTTTTTTTAAGGGCAAGACTGCATTCTGTAAACTGGAAAACAACACCACTTTCCTCACCCTCAGTGCTGTCTATGGCAATGTGCACCCAAACAGAATGGCTGTGGCCAAATGTCTCCTCCAGCCCTGTGTTCTCTTCTGCAGCTCCTGGCCTCTCCCAGACCCACATGGTTACTCCCAGTTTCAGCCTGGTCTGCACTGCCTGGTGCCTGGCCCTGCCCGGAGCTGCAGAACGGCTCCTGCTGCTGGAATTGCAGTGCCCAGAGAGCACAGGGCAGGAGGAGCAGCAGCCCAGGCCGTGCCTGGAAAGCAGCAGCGGTGCTGCAGGCTGTGCTGGGATGAGCTCACTCCAGCTTCAGGGCAGCTCATGCCACCGGAGCCGTCTGGGAGGATTTGTCCCTCCTGCGGCTCCTGGGCTCCTCCTGCTGCCTTGCTGCAGCCCAAGGCCCCGGTGCTTGTCCTGCTGTAGCTCTGCAAGCTGCCCTAGCAGTGCTGGCTGCAGTCGGGAGTGCAGCCCCAAGGGTCAGATAGCACCGGGCCATGGCTTGCTGCAGGGCCACGTGGCTCCCAGTGGCTCCAGCTGGCCTTGGAGCCATGCAGGCAGCACAGAAAGGCCATGTGCCCCAGGCTCAGCTGTGAAGGACAGCTTCAGCCCTCACCTCCCTGGCTTTCTCCACCTAGTTCGCTCTCAGGAGAGGTACCCTTTTTGCAGAGCAGAAATGTGCTTCCTCCTAATGCTCCTCTGCAGAGCAGCAGTGCTGCAGGGCCGTGCTGTCCCCTTGTCCCCAGCTCAGCCTTGTTCCCTTCCAGCATTACTAAGGCACTGAGGGGCTCTGAACCTGTTGGCAGAAGGGGTGCACAGTGCTGGCTGCTCAGCCAAAGCCACCGGGCTGAGAGGTCCCCTTGGGGGCTGTGCACCCCATGTCTGTGCTGTCAGCTCTCCCCTTGCCGGTGGGCTTTTGGGAGGAACACGGTGTTTGAAGGGCATTTTGTACAAAGCAGCCGTTCCTTTGGTCTCACCAAGCCCTCCCAGAGGACGCTCAGTTGTTTACATTGACTCCTGTACAATATCTCAGCCATTGCCCCCCCTGCCCCACCTCTGCCTGTACTGTAAGTGTGAGCCTTGCACAGACGGATAGCGCCCGCGTCCACCTGGTTTTTACACTGTGTTCTGTTGCACTCTATGGTGTGTGTGTGTGCGTGTGCGTGCGTCCCATCCTTCCCAAAGTCATCCCATGTACAGACCCCCCCCTCAGCCCCATCCTGGAGGTGACCCCCGGTGGAAGGGAGCCTACGAGGCACCATTGGGCCGTAGCACTGGGTTAGGGCTGTGCTCCCGGCCATCTCCCACAGCACCAAGACCCGTGCTGGTGCCTTTACATCCCTGCCCTGATGTGCAGTGTCCACGTGCTCAGCTGTGACTGGGGATGGAACACGTGTGCCCCCCCGGGTGTCCCTCGGTGCCTGGGATCATCCCTTCCCCCCCCCCCCAATGTCCCTCTAAGAGACTTTATGACCGATGTGCTCCGCTGTTTTTAAATGTGAACTCGTGCACTGATGTGCAGATTCAATGTTCTTGTTACTGAATGAATAAAAGTTTTATTTTGACGACGATGTCAGCCTGCTGCCTCCTGCTCGGGCCTGGGGGGCTCTGTGTCCCCACCCAGAGGGCTGCTGTTCTCCCCCCCCCCGGCCCAGGTGATGCACTGAGGGTGGAGGACCCCAGCCCCAAAATTCCTCCGGGGCTGTGCCCAGATCCAGCCTAGGCACTGGGGGTGTTGCAGTAGGGCTGGGGGTGCCCGGCCTCCCCTGCTGCCCTCGTGCCCATTGGAAAAAGGCTCCTGGGGTCCCCCGCCCCTATGGGGACGTGCAGCGGGGCCGTGAGGGGGCAGAGCCGTGGGGTGCTGTGACGGGATGTTGTCCCGCAGCCCCCGGGCGGATGGTGGGGGGGTGGATGTCACTTTCCCTGCTGACCCGCTCGGCACAGCCAATGCTCTGCTCGGTGCCCTTGTAGGGGCCATCGCCCGCTGCCTTTCCAGGAACCCCCTGCCCCGGCTCCCCCCGGCCTTACGATCCCTTTAATCCCCTTTGGGCCGGTGCGGTCCCGGCGGGGCCGAGCTCCGCTAAATCCCAACGAGCATCCCGTGGGGGCGGGCGAAAGG
>JAOWBP010004513.1:7095607-7120160 GCA_028571105.1 Tragopan temminckii | reverse complement strand
AGCCAGGCATTTCTAAATGACTTAGTAAAAAAAAAAAAAACAATTAGGATCATACAACAAAATGAAGCAAAACGGTTGTAATAATCACTTTAATGACAGCTTGTAAGGTGAAAAGTAACCGTGAAATGTGTGTTATTAAAGCAGGCCCTGAGATTCCACGGCACCCAGGTCGCAGCCAAGCACTGCGATTGCTCTCTAGTGATGCACAGCCGAACCCGCTGATAACGTTGGCTTGCTGCGCTCCCTGCTGCCCGCATGATGCATGCACAGTGAGGCAGATTCTAAAGAGCAATACTGCATCACAAGGAAACTCAGACTGCTGGTGCTCGTAATTAATCTACAGTGTAAAAAGTTTTTGCGTTGGGTTTTTGTGCCACCTCGTAGAAACGAACACAAACCTGAGATTCAGAGCTTCGGTAAATAAAGCTGCTCTCTGGGCTTTGCACAAGTAATGTCATATAGTCAGGTCTGCAGGAGAAGCTTAAATAAATTACTGAGTAGATGATATCTGATCATCAGTTACAAAGAAGGTGTTAATCAGCACGATACTGGTAAGGTGTTCTGCTCACACGCAGTTTTATCACATACAATGGAAAGGAGTCCACTGTTTTGTTTTTTTTCTGAGTTGTACCATCTTACATCTCAGGGCAAACCTGAAAATTTCAGAGTGCCCTTACCCATTTTTTTTGTAGTACAGACTCACAAACTGCTTTCTGGTGGTGCCCACCTGGTAGAAGCTGATCTCATGGGTCAGGAAGATGGTTTTCTCACTCTGGTCTAGAAGAGTATCAAGTCCCAGAATGCCAAAGACTCTCCAGTGAGCATCCTGCAATGGCAGTACCAGGAATGAGCCTCTCCTCTGCTCAGCTGGGCGGTCCTGGTTCCAGAAGTGGATATTTCCATGGAGCTGAACTCTTGGGACGTGGATTGGCTTTTCCTCTTCAACAGCTGCAAAGCTGAAAAATAAACATGCGGGCAGGTTTGTGACGAGCTTCCATTTACCACTCGCATCCCAGAATCACTGGGAATAAATAAGGACTTTTGGTCCTTAAGACAATGTAAAAGCATCAACTAATGAATGTAATGAAGAGCAATTCAGAAGGGAGCAGCTGTTATATCTTATAGATCAGAAGCAGCAGTATTTAAATGTGTTTAGCTTATGGAAATAAGACATGAAGGGGCAGGAAAGCTGTTTGTACTTTAAACATTAAGGAAGGAAAGCATTGTCCTCAAAACCTATCCAAGTGGATGTAAACTGTTGTAAGGACATTAATTTCCAGTCAAGACAGTGTAGGCCCAATGTAGGCTTTGCTAAAGGATGAGATTTGTGAGGCCGTGAGCTAATCACCCAAGGGAAGGAGTGGAATCCCAAACAGAGCAGTTCTGAGCAGACCATGCAAAGCATAAGGGCATGATAATGTATGTGTATGATAATGAATAATCCCACAGTGGTCCCTGAGGGACGTTCCTCTCTGGAGCAGCCGATCAACCTCTGTTTTCAGAGCACCCTCAGGCACTGTTGGGTACCCCTGAATTTTCAAATAAAGGAAATTATTGGTAGCTTTTCTTACCTTACTCCTTTCATGTCTCTGTAGAGTGTCTGGTTTAGAACATACGGAGCATCATCTGTGGTACATGTCACATAGCGTAAGAGCGTCTGTCCCCGCTCTGGTGAGAGCTGGTTTTCTTCCAAAAGGGCAATATATGCACTGATCTTCTTGTTATCCCCGTGGGCTTCTGCATCCTAGCAACCAAATGTTTCCCGTTACATGATGTACATTAGCCATTGGCCATTACACTTATTTCATGTACTTATCGCTTGTCTCATTTGTGCTGACACGCTGTTCTGGGTCACTGATTTTGTATGTCATGCACGATGTGCGTGCTGTGATTGAGGCTGACTGGTGTGCTCTGTTACAAGCAAAACCACTTTGGGTGCTGACTGCCAGAGAGAACGGCTTTCTTTTTTCCTGTCGTTGAAACAACCAGCTAACTATACCCAGGGCCTACACAGAACTATGACTTTCATCTCCAACAGGAGATTCTTCTATCATGGATCTCACCTGTGACTGTGCAAAACCATTGGCTCTCCCGAACACCAGCTCTGAGCAGGAAGCACGGGGACGGCATCCTCAGCTGTAAGCTGTGAGCTGCCCGCGAAGCACCAGGATTGGAAGTTGGTTTCACAACACTGACACAACAAACTCCCATTCCCAGGGACCAATACCTTGAGGAGGGCCTTGAGCACGGCGTCGTACACCGGGTCCATGCGTGCTCCGCTGGTCTCGGCTGCCTGCTGGATGTTGTGCAGCCATCTCCTCCTCGCCAAGCTTTGCAGGCACTCCATGTGACTTCGTTCCACCCTCGTGGTCAAAAATTCCACGATGTTATCAATAACTTCATCTTCATCCCCGGTGAGCTCAGAAGCCACCAACTCGAGGAAAGCCTGGAATGCTTTTGGGGACAGCTTCCCCACTCTGCCAAGCTGAGGGTAACGTGAGCAAAAGTGGTTTTTTGCTAATAGAAGAAACAGAAAACAAGATGGGGACAATCTGTTTGAATAATATTTTTTGCTTTTTCTGTGCAAAGCACAAATTATGCCCTAAATTGGCTTTGGGGCAGCCCAGCCCGTCACTCTGGGCTTCTTCCAGCTACCTCCTGAAGTAAGTTGTCACCACAAGAGGTAATCTCCAGCTTCAAGATGGGTTGTACCTTTTCCACTAAATGCTTTCATTCTCACCTACCGAGAAAGAAACCTGCACAGCATTACTCCTTCTGCGCCTCTGCAGGATGCCTAAGAAATAAAGATCAATGGAAAATAGGAAAAATCAGAGGTGCTGCTCATCAGAACCAAGTTCTAAGGGCACTTGAGGGGCTGGTTGGACTGGGCTGCATGTAGGCACTGGTTTACAGAAAAACTACTCACCTCTCCTATTGTAAATGTGAAGGCCAGAGTTTATGGATGATTTCACAGCTCACTCCCATACCTGGATATTGCATTCTACACCATGCTTTCAGCCATTATGACTTTCCTTTGAGGCCCTCCAAAGTCACTCTTAATTATCCTCTTTTAGGTGCCTTAGATGAATTATTGAAATAACATTTGTATTGTGCTAACTCTTATAAACGAAGATCAAAGCAAATGGAAGCTGCACTGAAGTCGTACAGAGGGTGGGACAACGGCTGCTCTGCAATCACCTGCGCTGCAGCAGCAGATGTGGTGCAAAAGGAACAAACTCTGTGGGTTGGGAGGAATACATTAGAGTGGAAAACGCCTCAACAGTGAGGAGCTGCTGCCTACTTCGGGTCAGATATGAGGAACAACTCCTCCGAAGAGCAGTGACGCAGCGGCACAGGCTGCACAGGGAGAAGTGGGGCCATTGGTGCATTTCTCAGTGCCGTGAGCTGCAGTGGCACACACAGCTGCCCTCAGTCATGCCACAGCTGCCTGCCAGTGCTATCTTAGCCTGCCCATTATCTAAAGGAGATTCAGGCTTTTTTTTTTTTCCCATGCGATTTCTGATTTACTGACAGAAATAGGATGGAGAATTCACTGACGGTGTAAAAATGTTTGGATTTTGACCTCCACTTTCTCCTCTCTGACAAAAGAGATGAAGAAATACACGTGAAGCTGATCAGCTCTTCCTCTACTGAACCACAGCACACTGAACTGTTTCACTGTTTCCCCATTCCATCTGTAAGGTTACACTTTTCACTGACAAGGAAAATCAGATCGTTCCACCCACTTCCATCCATGAAACTGCAATGTCTGTGAGCCCCTCCTCCAAACCAATTTGCTCCATGATGCCTTCAGCAGGTGATGTCAGAGCTGCTGCAAACGGCTTTCTGTTGCTTCCAGGCGGTCTTGATTTTGCTATACTATCTTTCTATTTGTCCCTTTAGTTTATAAGGCTTTTGTGGAAGGGACTGTGTCCCTCTGTGCTCCTGCAAGCACGTTCTGGCATGCTGCAAATGCCGAAGAGCTGTGTAGCACCATTTCCTTCTGTGGCTGTGCAGCCTGGGGGTCATTAACAGCTGCCCATCCCACCAGCTGCTGGAATCAGCAAAAGAATACAGAGATTTTGCTGCCTTCCACAATGAGCCCTTTTCAACAGTGTGTGGTGGAGCGAGCAACATGCAGACGTGTGTGGAGATGAATAAACCTGTCCGCTCCACCCAGGCACACATACAGATACGTTCTTGGTTGCTACTATGGTATTTCAGGGATGCCCATGTATGAAGCTGCTGGACAGGCCTGGGTGAACCTGCTGCACTTCTGGCTGCCCTAGGCCTCCGTCAAGGACCAACATTGCTGGACTAATAGTGAACTGAGTCTTGGAGTTACTGTCTCATTCATGAGAACTGAGCGAGAGTATGGATTACTGAACACCACATGAGCCCTGTATGGACTCTGTAGTAAAATATATCTATTAAAAATAGCAGGATAACATAGGCTAGACTAAGAGTATGAAGCCTGTCCTCAGGCTTTAGGGTTTTTGTTGCTTGGTTGGTTTGTTTTCACCGCTGTCTCAGGAGCATACACTCCATATTACAGCCAAGCATACACTCCATATTACTGCCAACACCATTTTTCAACACATCACAATGCTGTGACAGTGCTGGGCTACCTCTCTGATTAAGAGCCACTCTCCCTGGAGAGTCCTGCAGAGGATGGGATAGAGCTGTGCAGTAACAAGCAGGTCAGGATAACAGTGCTTGCCAACAAATTCATTAGCACTGTCCTCGAATGCTTTAAGGCCTGTTGTGTTGACGTTGTATGACTCCTCTCAGAGCAGAGCTGTTTCCTTACCCTTCCTCACAGCCTCTTTTTCCATTCCTTCCTTGAATGTATTCATAGCAGCCTCCACCTCTTTCATCTCCAGAAACCCAGATGCGTTGATGTCCCACTTTTCAAAAAGTGCCTCCAGAAGCAGTTCCCGTCGGGTCAAACGAGAGATGAGATGTGCCTACAACAGAGAAAGAGCTCCTGTTTGGTGATTCCTCAACAGCCATGCTCAATATCTGCACAAATATGGGAACTGCAGCAGTGGGTTGATCGCACAACCCCTATGGACCAGGGCAGAACTGTGAGCAGACAGCTCAGAGATGAATCATTAAATCGGGAGATATTTGGAAGCACTAAATGGAGCAGACAGCTCAATTCTACCTGGCAGAATCAGAACTGCAGAAGGGGCATCTCCCATGGATGAGAGATGAGACCAACCCAGGCAAGTGGGAATTTCCCAGAGCACAAACGTCTCCATGGCAAGAACTAAGCAGAGCCTTGCCAGCAGTACCCAAAGGTTTGACAGTGTGTATTTCCATGCTGTTTGCCTGGTTCTGCCCTGAAGGGCGTGGGCTCCAAGAAATGCACGTGCAGTTTCTCCTCTGGCACCAGCCTTGGTGCAGTGTGTGGTGATAAATGGCACTGAGTGGCATTGTGTCTAAGGCTGAAATACCAGCAGTGTGCTGCGCTCCGCGTGAGGACAGCGGAGCCATCAGATCCAATATCTCATCCAAATTAGGTCAGCAGCATAGAGGGAAACCAGAGAGATGTCTGAGGAAGGCACAGCTAGAGAAAACGCTGTGAACAGGCCCACAGGAAATACAGGGACTTATATATATACGTACATGATGCTGAGTATGAGAATGCTGCTGAAAGGAGCTATATTTTTCCAACACTTTGCAAAAGCCCCTTGTAACTTAAACACAAAGAAACGTCCACATTCTCAAACACCTGTGCACATACAGCAATAGCAGCATGTTGGAGGGGTGCCTTAAAGCCCTCCCCAGAACACCCACAACTTCACGTGTGCGTGCCAGAGCAGGAGGTCAGACATCAGGTTCTTGACTGCCATGAACATGAATGAGCAGGACAGAATGTTTTGAGCTCTTCACCATCAACCTGCTGTCCCACTGGGTCCAGCTCCAGAACAGATAACCTCCTACAGGATGAGTGTGTCTTCACTGCTAGAGCTCAGGGCTGAGGATGGGGAAACAACAGGGCAGAAGAAATACAGAATGCAGGGCTGTAAGTGAATAGCTCTGCCAGCACAAGATTAAAAGTTGGTTGTGTCGTTGTCTCCAGGCATTTGCTTGGTTTTGTTTGTGGACAAGTGATCAGCAAAACTTATAAATACTTACTTTTTCTAGTTGTTTCACTTTTTCCTCTTCAGTCTGTTTGTATTCTTCTTTGATGAACCCAATGAGCCCCTTCACGGCAGGCAGAGCGATGCCTTCCCCAAGGAATGTCTCCATGAGCTGAACAAAGCGCGGCAGGTTGAGGCAGCTTCCATCGAAGGGGCTCCCAAGACGAGGAGCACTGCGGCTCTGAATGTCAGCCATGGTGGGGTGGAGGTCTGAAAGGCGGTGAGCAGCGTGTGTCACAGCAAGCTGCCTGCTGTGCTGCACCGACTGCAAGGCAGCAGCACTCCTGAGCCCTGTGCTTCCCAGCCGTGTGGGCTGAGCACGGACTGAGCCTGTGCTGATTGAAGGCCTTGATCTGTTTGCACTTTTTGCATTCAGATTCTTTGATTTTTGCTCCAGTCTAGCATGGATACTATTGTACAATTAGAGCAAAGCACTGAATATGGGTTAACTGAAAGAGAGACCCACCTTGTGAGACTAAGACTATGCTGCTCTCCCACCCTGCAGTCAGCTTTCAGCAGTTGGTGTTTGTATTCCTGCTCACAGCACACCCACAGACCCTGCCAGTCACTGTGTGCCCAGTGAAAGCACAGCTTTGTGGCCAAATACCTGGAAATCTGTTCTCACAGCCCCAGTCCTTTGGAATTTTCTCTCCATGGCTTCCATGCCTGAAGCTTAGATCCAAGGTGAGAGGGTCACCTGATGAAAGACAAAATACAGCCTGTAAGGACACCAGATTTTTAAAAAGCCCTAAGATACAGCTTTTGTGAGAGCTGTTACATACACACATACTGTGTAGGTGAGAAGATCTGACATGAGCAGTACCTGACCATGGCTCCTCACGCTCCTGCCTGTCTGCAGCAGCAGAACGTGGTCCATCTGAGAGGGCTGGGCCTGCAGTGTTAAAAACAAATCATCTGTGAACCAGAGTGTACAGTGTGAGCTCCCGGTGATGAAACCCTGATGGAAAATATCACACGGAACAGATAGCAAAGGCTTGCCCGGTCAGAAATCACTCACATGCATGTGCTCCTGTAGTTGATCCAATAAAAAGGTATATGTTGTAGGGTAAGGTCTGCCACAACAACGGACAAGCTTTTACCTTCACCTGGCTCCTGCAGACAGTCCTCGTCCTGCAGTGCTGTCCCTGAGCTTGTCTGCTGTTCAGACCAGTTGCTGTGCTGCCCTGTGAAACCCTCTTTTCTTGCAGGAGGTTCCTCCATGGCCTCTGCAGCCATAGCATCCTGTTTGTAAGAAATGACATCAGTGCCTGCCACAGCTTTGTCTTTTGACATCTTGTTCATAGCTTCAGGTGCATCTTCAGACTGTTTTGGTCCCCCACCTGTCTGTCAAATTCAGTTTCATCTCTGCTGAGACAGTTCTGAGCAGAAGCTGCCCTGGGGAAGCTTCCTCCCTCCTGCCCCTGCAGACTCACTGTGCCTCTCACTGTGTGTTCTATCTCCATCCAAATCACCAGGTTCCAAATCAGTGTTTGTCACCTCCCTTCCTCACCTCAGCACCACCTGATTCTGCCGCTTGGTTTTCTTCCTTAGGAATTCCTCCAGTCTCTGTTTCACTCACATCCATTTGTTCCAAAAGACCTCTGATGACGGTGCTCGTTCCATCACTGCCTTGCCTGTTATCACCTGCAGGTTCACGTGCTGAAACTTCTCTCTCAGAAATCTCTGGTTGAGACAAAACCAAACCTTCTCTGGGTTCCTCATAATCTTTCTGGTCCTCAAGGCCTCCCCACAGATCCTCCAGCCCGACCTCTTGCAGCTCGACTATTGGCCCTAATGCAGAAACAACATGGATCAGTTGATGGTTTGTACTGGTTTTGTTCTCTAGGATTGCACAAGAAAACAAAAATTCAACTAAACCAAAATAAATGGCATTCCCTCACAAACAATGCAATGTCAAAGAGTGAAAATATTTTCTGCAGACATCCATCTCAGAAAAGCCAAACTTAAGCATAATCTTTCCCTGCAGAGAACTGCTCCTTATTGCCTCTTACTCCATGTTTCTTTCGCAATAGGTTTTTGTAATTCTCCATGCAAAAAGGAAGGCTGCAATTTGCCTTGTATTCGATCCCAGCAGTTAATTGATGTCCAATATCTTAAAATACCTTACTTTCACATAGGCCATTTTCTGTGGTTTTTCTTTATTCTTCCAAATTCCCAGAGAAGTTTCTGTGTAAACAGAACATTAACTTCCAATAATCCCCAGTAAGAAAGAATTTGTTCAGGAGAAGCACTACAGAATGGCGGAGGAAGAAGAGGTCTGTGATGCTACAGTATTTCTGAGCATTGCATCACAGTTTGCAAAACATCTGCAAATGATGGTGTACAGCTCACACTGCCCTTTTAGGTCCATTTCCAACCATACTTATAAATGGATATTAACAAGACAAATTCGTGCTGTATAATTGAAACACCCCACGTACACTCTTTGGGGTTGCAGAATCTCCTCCTGGCACACACAGAGCTTCTCTCATAGAACTGCTCCAGAAGGCCAAGTATTTGGGGTCTATCCAAGACACCAACCTAGACAGAGAGATGACAGTTACTGTTCTGCTTTCTTTCTCTGGTTCTCAGGACACATGTGGACATTTGGAGCATTAAAAGGCATCACAAATTAGCTAAGAACTATGTGTGACTGAACATTATCCATTAGCAGAACATGGGAACATGTTTCAGAGAAGTCAGTTTATTTTATAAGGACAAAAATTCCTTCTTTGGGCTTATCTGGAACTTGTTACACATAGTGCTGTGTAAGCACATCCTATGACAGCTGATGCTTTCAGGATAGGAATGGATTGCCTGAGAGCACCATGGAAGGACTGCCATTGTGCTGCATGGCACTGAGCTTTGGTTTTGTGCCCCACTGCTTCCTTTGGAGCATCATCTGTCTCAACTGCCTGGGAAGATCACGAGCCCCCAGATCTGACAACCACCCAAATTTCCTTCGGATATTCATGCAGAGTTGAGCACCGAGGTGGGAGAGGTGAGTGCAGAGGAAAGCACAGAGTTCATTAAATTCTTGCAGCTCAAAGTGAGCGTGTACAGACAATCAAACCAAGAAAAGGCAAAGAAATGGGCCACTTCCAGTCAGGAAACTGTGAGTTTAAAAAGTAAAGCAAATGACTGCAAGGCTTCCACGTTACAATAATGCCTGTTGTCGTTATTTCCGTCCTGCCACCTTTGTAATCTTCCTCCCATTAGTGAGCTACAGTAGTTAATTAGATAACAGATTTGCTTCAGTTTATTTGTGGCAGGTAGCTTTGCTTTCAAATTACTGATTTCCTTTTCACATTTTGCTCTTAGAGGAAAAAGGGCAGGACTCACCAACTTGCAATTCTGTCTTGCAATTGAATGTATCATACTGAATTCTGCACCTGTTTAGTAGGCACACATCTATTTAATAGGGAATGGCCTCACGTTGTACCAGGGGAGGTTCAGGTTGGATATTAGGGGAAATTTCTTCTCCAAAGAGTGGTGCTGCAGTGGCACAGCCGCACAGGGAGGGGGGGATCCCCATCCCTGGAGGTGTCCCAGAGCTGTGGGGATGTGGCACTGAGGGCTGTGGTCAGTGAGCATGGTGGGGATGGACGTAGGGATCTGAGAGATCTTTTCCAACCTGAATGACTCTGTGATCCTATGATTTTATATACAAACACAAAAATATAACGTTTACGTGGGTGTTACCAGATGACTCTGTAATATTTGGATTCTACATTCAGCGTTTCCATTATGCACACCTAATTTGCTCTTCACATTTCTTCAGCTGTCACTTATCACAATCATCTGGTGGCTGCCTAGAAGCTGGCAGCACTAACGCAAAGCTTCATTTTATAGAAGATGTAAATCAATGAATAAAGTCTTATTAAAAAGAGCCCAATGAACGATTGCTGCACCCCAAGCCCTTGCAATGACTTGCTTATCAGCAGGACAGGTACAGAGCCCACTATAAATAACAGCGGGCCATCTGTGTTTGTACAACTGCCCAAAGCTTGGCTTTGCTTTCAGTGCCAACCGTGGGGAATGGAGAGTGTGCTGACCTCCTTTCCTCGTCACCTCGATGCTGGCAGGTGATGATCCGTGGCTGTTTTCAGCACAGCTCTCTGATCCATGAGTAATTCCTTTATTGATGCAGACAAAAGCAGACTAGCCATTTAATGAGCGATAGGTCGGTGTCTGACTGCCTGATTGCTTTTCTGAAAACGAGGTGTGTATCCTCAGCCCCACCATAACCTTGTTGGTGAGCAAGGTGGGGATGGGCACTTGGAAAGGTAACGAGAAGGCAGACTTTGTTGTACTTTGGGGGCATTAAAATGGTGACTCATCTGTGCTTTGGTACTGCCTTGGGAAGGTCCTGCCTCGCTGCACAGCTCAGGCAGTTCACACTGAGCTGCCATCCTTCTGGATGCGTGCATCCAAAATCATCATCACGAGCATGTGGGTACCTTCTAATCTGAGTGTAATTTAAACACTGCTTTCTCAGCCCTAATTGCAGCTCTCTGATGGCCAGCCACGCTCGCCGTGCAGACTGGAATAATTGCCTGCTGCTGAATGAATGGAAATCAGGAGATGAAACAACTGCTCTGCTGTGCTTTGCAGAGTGGGTGCTACAGGTGATGGGTCACACTGAGAATGGTGCATGTCCATGGGTCAGTTTGCATCGTTTATCTCCTCTGTGGGTGGAGATGGTGATTACTGCCACAGAAGTAATAGGAAGAGTCACACTAAAACATGAAAGGGGAAGAAGGGAACCTTTCAGAATGCATGTCAGTGATGGGACTCAGTTTTATACATTGCTCTGCCCAGGAGAATCCATCACAGCTCTGCTATTGATAGAGCAATAGGAAAATGAAATGTCTTCTGACTGAGTAATGGACACATTTCTTTCCTCATCCTGAAATAGCAGCTTGCTGCCATTCTCTAAAACACAGCACTGGTGTCGAAATGTGCTCTGTGATTCTGTTCTCTTGGAGCTAATGACATTATCAGCATGACATTGTAGAGCACATTCGTCCATTCTGGGTAGGACAGCTGTAAGGATTATTAGAGGAGTGCTGAATGGAATATGCCATATATGTAGAGGAGAGAACTGCAGAACATTGGCAACTGTTTGCTGTGCAGTAGCCAAAGTTTTTGGAGGAATGAACCACAAAAAGGCAGTGACCCAGAGAAATACCAAAGTGGAAGCAGTGAAATCAGGTTGGGAGATGCTTTGCTTACCTGTCCACGATCACAATGTAGGAAGAGATCAATAAACATCTGCCTGCACGTATCACGCCGGATGGATTCTTGGAAGTCAGCAGCACACTGACTGAGGTGCTTCAGGACCTCTTGGAATGCATCATTCGGAAAGTTCTCCGTGTAGGAATGGATATACTATGGAGAGAAAGCAGCAGTGTAAGTCATTGGCATCCCCCAAGCATTTTCACCGTTAGTTCAACTCTTCAGAATCTATCACTTGTAATGAAAAGTACAGGAATTTGTTCGTAGATCAGTCTGCCGATGTGATGCAAACTCAGTGCACGGGCACTGCGCTGCTCGCTTTGTTCTTCCGTGCAGAAGCAGCACTGTTCTCCCAACAAGCCCAACGTGTGCAGTGTGAGGCATGTCGAGCAGCTCCTTTCCTGGCCCAGGGATTAGTAACCACATCAGAATCCCTCCTGTGGAGCATCAGTGCCTCAGATAGGATGCCTCAGGAGGCAGGAGACGCATTCTCTGAGGTTTCTGCAACATTTAGTGCTCCTGACTTCACTCCCAACAAGGCACACTGAGCCATTCGCTTTTGCACATCTAACTTTCACTGAGGTCTCCAATGCCACAAATGACCACTGCCCATCATTGCAGTGTTTAGAGGAGCGCTCTGGACACAACAAGAAAAGGAAAGAGCTTCTTGCATACGAGCCTGCTGCCATCCCAGCCCTCCGACACAGGGAGTACTGCCGACTAGAGATTTATTTTGAGCTCCAGCCTTGGAGACATTTTAACACTTTGGATTTATAGCCATGTGGTTTTTATGAGCAAAAACAGTATGGTTCTAAAAATGTGGTGTGTGAGACATAAATAACGACAGCCATCAGAGCAAACCACAGCCCCAAACCCTGAGCTGAATTACTACAGCAGGTTGCTGGGCTGCAGTGCTGGGGAAGGGAAAGAGAAGAATGTGCAGAACACACGTTTCCCCTTATCCTGTTTTCAGACCACAGATACTTGACATCAGTACCAGAGCACCCTGAGCTTGTTGAAACACCACACAGGCATCACCAACCCGAAATATTAGTATTTGTAGTATTATTCGTGTCTGTACTGCATAATATCCAAATACATGGGAGCAGAGACAGAGCAGAAGAGCAGCAGAGCACAGCCTGAAGGGCGGCTGGGGGCAAAGAATGGCTCCTGATGCAACGTGAGCTCTGCCTGCATCTCAGCACAAAAGGAAGGGCACGGTGGGCTGGAGAAGTGATGGGGCTGGGGCTGTGTGCATTGTCAGAGCTGCAGCCCAGAGCCCTGTGCCAGTGATCCTATGGGGAGGCAGTTGGAAAGCAGTGTGTTGTTTGGTATGTCATCCTGGTGACACGCACAGAGCCTTGTGTATCAATACTGCTGTCTGACAGCTCCTCAGAACGTTTCTTAGAAGTGTCTGTTGGGCTGTGGGGGCAGGAGGAACCGTTGTGGAGCTGCAAGCTTTCCTTAGCTGATGTGTATAGAGCACTCTGGAGTGTGAAATATTGTATATGCGATCAGTGCACATTTGTTCATTATTAACCAAGAGATTCTGGCACTCCTCAGAAGAAAGTTCACGTCTCCTTACTGCTATCCAGTGTGAGACTGCACTGTAAATGCATTATCATCAGTAACAATGATGTTTTGCTTGTTCCTACTGATCTCAATGGGAACCGAGCAAGCCATGTGCACTCATGAAGAATAATCTCACGTGTAAAGCCTGATTTGGACCCCACGAAGCTATGTGAGCGTTTCCCTTGGTGTCAGAGTGCTGCAAGTTCTGCATGCTGAACTTCATATTTACAGATAAGTAAATCAAGTGCATGAGGTCTGTCCAGAGTTTCTAACAGCCTGTAAGCGACCAAAAGCTGCACTGAATTCAAGGACGAAAAAGTAAAAAGGCCAATTCATGTTAAGTTCCATTAAAAAGCAATGCCTTCCACACATGAAAAGGCCGAAGACCGGCGTGGGGAGGGAGCAGCCCTTACCCTGGGTGATGCAAAGGCAGATGGTGGCTGAGGACTGGGGACAGCACTGTGCTGAAGACAAGATCTGTGGCTATGCTGTGTTTCCTGAGGGAAGCCATGAAAACCCATCGCTGGGTGCCATCAAGACCACATGGAAGAAGGAGCACAGGATGTGCTGAGGACAACACCTGGTACATCAGGCAACCTGGCAGCCTGTGCCTATTGTACGTCTCCTCTCTGGTCTCCTATGTTTCATTGAATTAAAATAATGGGCAGACAAAAAAATATTTGAAAGCATTTTTCTGATGTTAGTTCATTCAGTGCTATCCACGTCCCATCGAGGTTTTGCATTGACGCTGCGCTTCCGCAACAGAAAGCAATTCTCTGGGCTCCCATTATCCACAATAGATCCCTTAATTAAATGCAGTTATTCCGAGGTTACATTTAAAAATATCTCACTTCACGCTTAAAAAAGCCATCAACAAGCTATCATAAAAATGTATCTCTGTGCAAGATGCTGAATGTGTGAATCTCCCGAGAGCAAAGAAAGCACAAAAAATCACACATGGCTGCTGGAGACTCATCTGCACAGCTCTGTGCCCTGTTTTTAATTACCATAACAACACCCACCAGCACTGCTGTAGTGCAGGCTGTCATCATTTCCATCCCAAACTTCTCCTCCCAGGTTTAATAACCCAGCTGTGAAATGCAGCTCTGTCACAGGGAGAAATGGTGGGTGAAGCCCTGGCCTGGAAAGCTTTGCAATAATTTAGCTGGAACTGATTTGGTTGTTTTCAGACCGATGAAGAGTGGAGTAATGAGGTGATACTTTCAGTGGCTTTGGAAAGTTACAAACACGCTTCTGATGTTTCTCAGTGACAGCTTTTGATTTTACAACTGCCTGTTTTGCAACCCGGTTATCCTTCACACAGCCTTCAGCCATTTGTTACAGCCTGGTTAGGGTTCAGGCCAGTTCAGGGCTGAAAACATAGAGCTTCTCATCACTCATGAGAGTTTCCTATGGCTTGCAGAGTTTCATCAGAAATAATTATACACTGGGGACTGTATTAATTACCTCAGGCGAATTGGCTATATGGGCACACCACAACATGCACCAATTGCAAAATGTGACTTCAGGAGGGGATCACAGTGCATGTCCTTGCAGTGCACAGGTGGCAGTGGGATTGGGAGCTCTGGAAAGGGGTTGAGAGAGGTGTTCTGAAAGCCACTGCTGTTAGGATAACTGCCCAGCAGCGGCACAAGCTGCAGGGCTGAGGAAAGGAAATGGTGCCCCTGATGCTGGCCTGGATGAAAGCATTGTGACAGCAGAGGATGGAGATGGAACACAAATTGTCCTAATTTCTTAGACCCTAATTCAGTTACCAGGCCTGCTGCAGAAAACCAAAGCTCTTCACTCACTCAACTGTCCGTAGGGAAACAGTACTGCCTTGTGGTGAACATCACCTTCTGATCAGAATGACCCCTCTTTCCATTTCTTACCTCTATGAATTCATCAGCGTTTATGTTTTTCCCCCACGTGTCTGTGATTTCCAGCTTCCTCTCACAGGCTGCAAGCGAAAAATGAAGGGATGTTTGTTCAGAAGGTTTGTGCTTTGCATTGTACACACATCTATGCATGCAGCATGCTACATTAACTTCCTTCTCATGTTGGACTACATGCATTTGAGGCTACGCTGCAGCTGGAAGTGACAAGGATGCGAAGGGTCTGGCTGTAGAGAGGCTATCTAAATCTGGTTCTTACTGAGAATATTTCTCTCGCTGGGAATCTGCACTTCCCTACTCAGAACAGTATGTTTGTATTTATTCTTGACAGATGTTGGTGCAATTTCAGCCATTTTAACAGCAGTTACCACCAATTACGTGAGGAAAGAAATTAGTTTGGATTTAACGGATGAAAATGCCCGAACATTTTGGGGACATCAGTTCTGCTTCACAAGAGTGGAGTGTGAAAATCAGAGTGATTTTCCCAAACAGCTCTGTAGGAAACATTTTACCAGTGATGATATTCAAAACTATCTGCTGGTGAGCTGCTGAAGGAACTGAGAAGATATCAAACATCTGCACAGATTTCTCACTGAGGCCTTTCAGACCAACACGCTATTTCTGTTGGGATCATTTTCCTGTTCTTTATCCCAAAATACATCAGGGGTAATGAGAGCATTTGCCATGGAATGCATTTACCTCTTGTTGCTTAAGCCACTCCTAAATTGTATCATATCTTTATTGAACTATAAAACAGAGTTTAGTGTTCCGTTAATATATATACTGGGAGTGCAATTAAATTAAATACAGAGAAATGAAGCATCCTGTCAGTGAATGTAACACGAAGCACCTCTTGTGTCTGCAGAGCCAGCACCCAGACAGAAACCTCCTTCTCAGCTCTATGTCCCAGGATCTGTTTGCACTGGAGAACTCTGCACCAGAAGCATTAAGGCTCCGTTTGGCATTCACACCATGCACTGCCCATATAGGATGATTGCTCAGAGGAACAGTTCATTAATTAGAAAGGGCTGAGCGGAGCGAGCTTGAGACAGAGGTTACTTCAGCAGCAAGCAGAAATACCCTCTGGAAATGCCCTGCTTCTAGCAAAGGCAGATTTGTTATCACTGATGATCATTATGGGCTATCTATGCAAAGGGCTGGCAGCAGGCTGAATGTTGCCACTTCAGTGTTCCTGGCTCCATCTATCCAATCATCATTATTCAGAGAGGTCAAGTGTGAGCTATAAATGGGATGGGAATTATGGAAAACCTTTCTGTGCTGATACAGAGGCCCCTGTGTTGGGACTGGGAAAGACAACAGCTAGGCAAGATGTGCTCCTTGGTGTGATGTGAAGCAAGTTTCATCATTTCCCCCTAAACGACTCTGTCAGTCTTTAATATAAAACTAAAGAAGATACATCGAAAATTTACCTTTTCTTGCATCTATGGGAGTGGAAGCACAGACATCCAGAAAAATCTTCAGTGCACTCTGAATCTACAAATCAAGGTAACAGTCAAAGGGCTGCTTCATGCAGACAACGGCTGGCTAATGCTGAAGTAAACCATGCTGAGTAATCAGCCACGTGGGACAGCTGTATGGGGCAGCCATGCTTCTTACTTCAAATAGGAAGGCCCTTTGTTTACATTGTTGTGCACGTAAACATGGGGCAATTTCCTAGAGGGCTCGTGTGACTTGGAAAAAGGATGCCTGTTCCAGGAGATCATTAAGATGAGTTCAAATCTCATCTCTTATGAGCTCTGGTGTCGATCTGTACAAGTCATGGGGCTAGAAAGACGATGTAATTGGGCCCAGAGGAGAGCAAGGCTGGCTGCCCTGGACCTGCAGGTGCATCTGGCTACATCTGCAGGGAACGCACTGCAACCTTTCTGCGTGCTCCTGAGGCTTGGTGAGGTGTCAGACACCAACCTGCACCCCGACCCAAGGGATGTCAGGGTCATTACCAACCCTCCACTGCAAGGTGCCTTCTCCAGGGCAGACTGCACCACCACCAGCTCGCCCTTCCTCCCACCTGCAACGACCATAGCAGTGTGTTACCAAATATCAAGCCTGGTTACCAGTGCAACTGGTATTCTGCCACTGACATCCGCTGTCCATTCTTTGAACTGAGTTGCCAGCGCTGCTTTTCTCATCTCTTTCTGCTGGCACTTCATACTGTCTGCCTGCTCTCTTTCCTTACGTTTGGCTTTTGCCTCAGACTTCATCCTGGCCAGCCTGTAGGACATAGGAATATGATTTAGACAATACCATCATACACCAGCTTAAAGAAGAGAGACTAAACCACTCCTGAAGAATAAAAAGAAAGGAAATATGTTAGTGAAATTCTTATCCTTTTAGTAAAAGCACATTTATGTCCAAAGCATCACTTGAGATTTGGGGTACAACTCTCTCAGTTGCTGCAGTTTCAAGAGCGAGTTAATAAATTCTGTAATTTTAAAGAGAGCTCAGCTCAGTGTCAGGCATTTCCAGCAAATAGGAGATGATGGTGGTGAGGGTGTTCTCGCTGCAGAGTGAAACATGTTCCTTCATGGAGACAGCCGCCTGACTCCCACACAAGGCTGACTCAGACTGAAGGACTCCCATCCCCGAACAAAATACAGCCTCTGCTTTAAGGTATCCATCTATTTAGATAAGGATTTTCTCCCATCTGTCCTCCCTCATTCTTTGACTCCCAGTCAGGCTGTAGTTAAGGAGAGAAGCCTGAGGAAGGACTGGTAAGCTTCAGAAAGGAATCTGCAGTGAAATCTGCCTCCGTAGTGCCAAGGCTTCAGGAGCTTCTCTGCAGCCAGGATTTCACTCTTCATCTTTCCAGTGCTTATGTGAGAGATTTGGAGCCCAAACTGGCATTTCTCTGCTAACATTTTCTTCCTGCTTAGAAAGCCAATGACTCACGTCAGGAGTCTCAGCACTACATACAATCCTCTGCACTGCTGTGGTTTGAGAATCCTATGCAAATTCCTCAATACAGCCATCACAAATATGTAAATCCTGAGCTACCGGGAATGCAAATCCCATGATACTACAACCAGCTGATATGCAAAGCCTGCGACAGCTATGGCTACATAAACCCCCTTGGCAGAGATTGCAGCCCTTGAACGACGCTTCCTCTGCATCAGTTCTGAGCCTCCCACAGCTACAGAGAATCTGTCTCCAAATGTACACACAGCGTAACAAGATAAGGTCAAGACACGGCATGGGTAGCCAACACTTAGCAATCTGAATCTCCAGAAATACAAGAAAAAAGAAAAAAAAATGTTACGTGTTCCACGATAAATCAGTTATATTTATCTGTGGGCAGCAAGGAGGTAAGTGACTGCATGGCATCACTTATCACACTGCTTTAGTTGCGTTCATATGGGGAGTGTTCCTATGAGCTATAACTGATGTGGACTAGGAATGCAGGGAGACAGAAACTCAGAGAGGTAGATATTTAACATATTATTTTATTCATTACGATACTGGCAGCTTTAATTATCTTCATGTCTAAGACATTTCAACATTTTAACTTCCCTAATTCCTGGCACCAAAACCCCGAAACCAATTTTCAAGCTCTACGTACTATTCATGCAAATAGAAGAGAGCCATTCACATAGGAGTCACTACACACAAACATAGCTATAGGTGATCTGGGAGTGAATGAGTAATTTTGACATCATTCTCAGTCACCAATGGGTCATCTACAAACACAGTCTTCACTTCTATGTTTCTATATAAAAAGAGCAATTAAAATGAAAGCATTATCATTCACCTAATGCAGTCATGTTAATTGAGTTTGGAAGAACTTTGGAAAAAAATGGTCTGAAAGAGTCCATAGACCTTTGATACTGACACTGTACCTAAAAACTGCTGTCACTAACCTGGGCTGGCTTGGAAGTAGTTTACACTCCACGTATGTAATTAAGATAGAGTCTAAAGGGAAATTATACACTTGCAAAGGGCAGAATATGGCCCTAGACAGGAATGACTGCTGTTCTGTTCTCTGTGACATGTTCTCTTTGTTCTGCTTCTCATGTTTACAACAGGGAGACAATTGCCATCCCAAAATGGCTCATTCTGCCATACCACACCTTTTGTGACCAGCACACCAGCTGTGATCCTGTGACCTCTCACACTTTCAGGTCTCACCTCTCCGATGCCGTATCTGGGATCTCTCTTTTTAGCTCCTCTGTGACCGCCTTCAGTCCCCTCAGGTAGGGGTCTGGTTTGGTACAGGTGTCATATTGAGGGTTATGTCTCATCAGATATTCTCCAAGAAAAGTAATGGGGTCAAATTTGGCATGCTCCGTGGCTGGTGCAAGAACACCCTTCCTTTCAACTTCCATTAGCAGTTTTTCCACTCCTGGGATTAACGTTGGTAGCAGTTTGTCAATCAAATAGGTGCGAGCATCCAGAGACTCCTCATTACTGAGCCACTCCTGGCACAGTCTATCACAGGGCTCTCTCTTTTTTTTCTTTTCTTCTTTTGCCTTTTGTGCACAAATCATCTTCACCTTCTCCTTCTCCAGACTCAGGGACCTCTGCTGCACCTTTTCATAAAAGCACTCTTTCCACGGAGCGCCATCACTGAGACATGGCAGCTCAGCACCCCTCTGGTTTCTCTCCATTTCTGAGGCAGTCCTACATTTATCTCCAGCTTTGGGATGCTTCAGACCTCCAGCTTGGGCCATTTCTTCTGGCTGTGCAGCCATACACCAAGGACTGAGACACAGAACAAAAGAAATATGTTACATGATGCCAAAAGATGCAGCAGCCTCCTAGCAGGTGGTGCAGTCAGAAAACCTATAGCTTTATTAACCAACACTCTGTTCCTACGTGCCTTTTCTGTTCTCTTATGCTGCTTTGTACTCTTAAATACAACCCCTTTACTTCAAAGATTAGTGAATGATTTATAAAGATTAATTATGTATCACAACAGCCCTTGGAGACAGAGCAGCTAAATAACCGTTCCTCTTTTATAGGGGAAGAAACTGAGACACAAGAGGGAAGAGATTAATTCCAGTTCATTTGGGGAATCAGAAACCAAGGGCTGGACGTTGCTCAGAAGTCTCTCCCCATTCTAACCAGTGGATTCCCACTTAATGGCAACTTCTGCAGCTGTTTTTCTTCTGGATGTTTTGGGAAAGGGACCCCAGAGCGCGGCTCTGCAGTGAGGCTCTTCACAAGCACTTCACCTTGTGGCTGTTTTGTAAAAGGCAGATCTATAGAGTTGCAGCCATTTTTTGTCACAGTTTCCCAAACTCCATCACTTTCTTCTCGAAACATTAACGTTGTGAAATACCAGGAAGGAACTGAGCTGCTCACGGGGCACAGTTTGGAAAGGATTGCTGCGTGTCTCCATACAGAAGGGGCTGCGTCTGCAATGGGGCTCACACAAACGGAACGGAGCACAGTGGGGCCGACCCACGAGATTTACAGCATGAACAATAGCCAACAACACAAAAAAACAACAACCCACCTCAGCGTTCAACAGCAAGGGCAGGGTGACACTAACAGACAGCCAAACTGACACTAACAGACAGCCAAACTGACGCCCTTCCAAATTAAAGATGAAACCCTGCTCTGAACTTGCTGCCACAATATTCCTCCCAAGCTCTCACCGAAAAGCATTTCCACAGAGGCCTTTCAGCGTCCATAAAAATACCACTGCTTTTGCTCAGTTTTGCACTTTGTATTTAAGCATTTGTAGCTGTTTTCTGAAGAGAGTTCAACCTTCCAGGAAACACATAAATGTGATCTACAGCCCTCCTGGCACCCAAACGTAATTGCTAATAGGATGACCTCCTGGCTCATAACCACCACCCGAAGCCAAATATTGCTGGGTTAGGTAGGATGCTTTACAGCATTGCATTTCTATGTCTGTTTCTAGATGGGCTGGGTGGCATCTCCTGGTAATTTGTTTGCAATGCTGATTACCTGCTGGGGAGTGGGATGGATTTATGGTTGGGCTGCCTGCCTGACCCACACAGAGCTGGGAGGATGGCGGCTGTTTTTGCCACCAAAGGGCACGAAGTATAAAGGGAGCGCAGATTTATAAGGGTAGCAAAGGAAACCTGTCAACCCTGTCAAATCATTCCTTGCTTAGGTGGGTTTCTCTCAATGAGCTGTGAAACCAGACTCCTCCTGCTTCAAAGCAGGGTGTTAACCAAATGTCCTGCTCACATTCCAAATCCACTGGTTTTGTTGTGCCAAAATAAACTGTTCCTGCAGTTATTTTTTGACATCATTTATGAAACTGCTCCTCGGATTCTGCACAATGTTAAAATAGCAAGTGCACTCTGCTGTAGGGGGTGCCTCGTTCTCAGTGATGACAAATGTATTCCCTACATTGCTCTCAGCTATTTGTTAGGATGATTCTGTGGGTTAGTAAATGTTTATGAAGTGCTTCCGTGTCTCTGAACAACACAAGAACCGAAGTGCAGCTGTTCTATCTCGGTCCCACAGCATTGGCACGACCCCAAGATGGGAACAGGGCACACGGGGCTGCACCGATGGCTGTAGTGCTGTAGTGCAGAGCAGATAAATCAAGCTGTGAAGGTATGGAAGAGCACACACACAGCACAGAATTTAAAATAAATGTCAGAAGGGCGCCAGGGTCAATCCCTAAAACTTGGAACTGCTCAGTGATTACAGAGATAAACTCTTGCTTGTGGAAGGAGTTATCAGCTGATAAACTTCAACGCTGATTTACATCAGTTACGTTTACGTTGAGAATTTGGCCCATCAGACACAGAGCTCTCAAATGCTATGATGTTTCTAAGCGGAGGCTTGACAGTCCAAATAATGTAAGAACAGTGCACATAGACCAGGTTTAGGAACACATAGGACATTTGAAATGTGATATAAAGTTTCCTGCAAGCCTTTGTTCAAGCTGAAGGCAAGATAAGCGTTTCATTATTTAGTAGGATGCCACTGCCCAGCTCCTTGGCTGGGAGAGAAGTGTTCCTGCTGCAAACCCTGCAGGTACAAAACGATTACCTCTGCATCTTCTGTACAAAACCCAAACCTGCTCGTAAATCAGGTGTTTATGGTTTCGCTGTTCCTCTGCTAGGGCATTCTGAGTGGTGGGATAGGGCCAGGAAGGACTAAAGTTTGTTCAGGTAAGTATTTTGGAGATGTTTGGGTTACAGAAGCCCTTTCAAAATCAGAGTCCAATCTCTGATGCTCAGAAATAGCTTTGCCTTTTGCTAAAGCGCCCCATGCATATCTCACCCATCACAAGGAGCCCAGCACCCTTTTACCCTTTTCGTATCTGATCATGAAACAAAGGCTTTCTTTTTCTCTTTTCTTTTCTGAAGCTCTAAAGAACTGCTTTCCTTACCTTTGGAGCAGGTATCAAAACAGACTTTATTCTTCCTGCTTTCAGAGTGGCTTTGCAAACGAACAGGAATTAAATAGATGCCCATCAGTTCTCAAAAGATCCCAAGGTGAAATAGGGACTTCTCAGGCCTGCTGCAGATCCGGGCAGTGAGGTTTACTCCTCGGTGTGTTTGCAGTTGCTAAGCAATGATCCCAAGGGTTGCTATGTCTCACCCACCACTCGGAATTGCTGCAGGCTGTCTTTTGGCTTTGGCAGGCCAACTTAACTCCTGTGCTGAACTTAGCGCCCTGTGTCACACAGCTGAAAACAAAACAGGGCTCTGAATAGCAACAGACAGCACTGTGAGCACGAACAGTCAGAAGGAGAATCCACAGGTGCCCAGTGACAGGTTTACCTTCACATTCAAGGTCTGTTAAGTCCAGCGCTGTCAAAAGTCCCTTGCAAGGAAAACAGATGTGAGAATCTGAGAGAGACAAAGAACAGCATGATGAACTCCCCTTTGCAGTTCACAATTTGTTGCTGTTATAATCGACTTACTTACACATCTGCTTATTTTTTTTCTATGAAACATCAATTAAAAAAATACTCTCTTTTCTTAAAGCTTTTTTAACCCCCAAACAAGAGCTTGCAAATACAAATGGAAGGTGGGATCCCGATGGCTCTGTGTGTTTCTGGAAGTGGGATCCCGTGGGTTAAGCAAACTTGTAATTGCCCCCTGTTTAACTTGGCTGCTATCTGACAATGTTTTCGCTAAGCAAAGTGTATCCTTTTATTATGCCATCAAATACTTGCACTGTTGACAAAATAATGGGCTGAATATGTCACCACAGATGTTTCGCTGGAATTGCCGCTTCTATCTTTTTTGTTGTTGTTGTTTTGTTTTGCTGTTTAAGATACACATTTTGGAAGCATTCTGTTGCCTCGTGCAGCTGATGCCAAGATTGAGCAATGAAAGCCCCATCACTCGGTAACAACAAGTCACGCTGGGCAGGGAAACGCTCGCAGCATGTTGAAGAAAGCAGGCAATTCCAGAAACCCAGCCCACCTACAGCCCCACATCCCTCAGAGGATGCCTGGGGCTGTGAGCCCAGGCACTGAGCACCATGCTTTCAGCACAGGGCACAGCACGGCCACAGCTCCCAACCTTCTGCCTGCACAGCCCCGCTGTGCCCTCCCATGGCTCTGTTCAGTCAGAATCCATCCGCTTGGAGCAGCCTCCTTCACATCTAAACGCTGCTGCTGAAAAGCACATGCAAATTACACCTTTCTAATGGCTCAAAGAAGCATTGCAAACTGTGATTACTGCAGCTAATAACTGATATGTTTGACCTTTAGCTAACTGTAGATGGTAGCTCCATCATTTACTTGTGGCGGATGCATTTTAAAACTGTTCGCTGTTCAAATACCTGCAAGAGCTGTAGGATTGCAGCATGGAATTGCATGGGTTGGAAGGGACCTCTAGAGATCATCGAGTCCAACCCCCCATATCTGAATATTACACAAAAGTCTATTTTGGAAGCTGGTTTAAATAATTATCTCTTGATAGTAATCCTCACCTGACTATTTCTCAAAACGAGGAATGAAACAGCAGTCCCTGCACTCAGCCAAACCTGCACAAAACAGAAGACACACGCCTTGAAGCAGAGCTATATTGTCATATGACAGAGCAGAAAGCCTTCCCCACCCTCAGCTGTGAGTCCTGCCCCTCCTGAAAAGGACAGCAAAGCTTTGCAGCAGCGTGGCCCGGCACGTGCATGGCAAGGAATCCTCTGCTCAGCTTCCTGGTGCTGCACAGAACCAAGCACCGAGCACTGCTGTCCGTGCTTCTCACCTTCCCAACGCCGCCTGCACAGGGCCCCGCAGGGTCATTTTTAGCCGAAAGGAAGAAGTGTTTTCCCATAGGATGATGTACTTCTTCTGTTCCACAGGGAACAAATCAGGGAGAAAAATAACGCGGATAACAAACATCGTATGTGAGTAAAATAGAATAGAAAGCATCTACAGCATATATAGCAGCAAGCCTAAATGATCTTTAGAGTTACTGGGAACAAAAGGGATCCCATATGCTCTGTTACCTTGCTGATCCACGATTCACTTCTGCTCTTTCCTGAACTGGGTAAGAACGAAATAAAAAGCAGATTAATACAGTCATAGAAGCATACTTTATGGAGATAATTTCAGGGAGAAGTAGCAACTATTGATGCGAAAGAAGTTCTGTTGAAACTAAAGCTGGAATTTCTCCCGGCAGCCCACCTGGCTGCACCTCCCCCCCTCGGGAGCGCAGCTCCGCCGCAGCACCGCCCAGCCGCCAGGGGGCGCCAGGCGGCCCGGCCGAACCTGGCTGCGGGGCGCTGCGGGGCGCT